>VKHH01006238.1:0-23036 GCA_015144975.1 Epipyxis sp. PR26KG
ATTGTATAAATATAAAATTATTATATTATTTATTATTATAATATAGTATTTCTAATATAATATATATATTAATATATATTATTATTAATATATTATTATTTATACATAAATAATTTATATGTATAAATAAATGTTATGTATATAATATAAAATTATATATAAATAAAATTAATGTAATGTAATTAGATTAGGAGGTTAGTGTTAATTACATTAATTATAGTGTATATTATTATATAATTATTTTTATATTATTATAGCTAAAAAGTACAGAAGAGCTAAAGAGCAGTAATTATTAGAGCTAAAGCTTTATTGCATAATTATTATTATTTTATTATTGATTATTGCATTTATTTATTGATTTTATTCATTGCATTATTTTAACATTAATTAATTTATTAAATTATGAATTCTTCCCATTAATTGTATTTATTCTTCTAAAAAAGTAAATATATATTTCTGTATATTAATAAGTTAATATATAATATCTCATTTCAAGATACATATCAATCATGATGATTGATCTAGATATCAATCTTGTATTATATCTAGATGTATTATCAAGATACCTATCATGATATTTGATCTAGATATCTATAATGTATTATATCTAGATGTATTATCAAGATACATATCAAGATAATTATCTAGATACATTATCAAGATATATTTCAAGATAAATATTTGTGGAGTATTTACTCTAGAGTAAAGAGTATTTACTCTAGAGTGAAAGAGTAATTAAGAGTATTTACTCAGGAGTGATTTGGGGGTAATATAGTCCTTATTTACTCTGGAGTGAAATATACTCCAATTTAGAGTGAAAATGGATTAAAAAAAATTTCCAGTGAAAATGATGAAATAATATTTATAAAAAAGGAATTTGTTGAGAATGATGTTGCCCACTATTGCGCGATGCCCCTATTGTATAAAGTGAACTGCGAGCAGTTTCACAGTAAGGACTCTTGTGACACAAACACCGTTTTTTTTTTTTGCTTTTTGGAATAATTTTATTTATATTTATGTATAAGTTGGTTAGATAAATGTCTATTTAATGATTTCACACTATGTTAATACATATTCAATGGATTATAGAAAAAATTGCTTTGCAATTATCTGATATCCAATGAATAATCCAAGTCAATAAGTCAACTGATACACAAGAAATTTTTTTTTTAAATGTTTTGGTTCGTACGGAGAAAATTTTGTCCGACGTTTTTTTTAATCTGGTCAAACGGAGTATTATAGTATCATATATACAGTAGTTTGCAAATATTTTAATGACAGAAAATTGATTAAAATGTCAATTTCTCAACTTTGGAGGAAGATTTTTCGGCCATATTCTGAAATAAATGAAGATACAGTTCTTCGGGACAAATATGCCGAATGTTTGAATTCCGCAGAGAAGATGCTATGGTTGGAAAGTGCTCGTGGTCAAGCAATTATTGCTAAACGACCTATCCTCTTAGAATATTATAGAAACGGAAGATTGAAAAGAATGGTAAATGATCCACACTGGTCTCTACGCTTAAATGAGTGGTTACATGAAACTTTGAATCCATCAGATATTATTCTATCTTTACAATCTAATGTTCCCCCAGAGAAAAATCGCTCAGAGTTCATACAACCAAATGGTTCTCATCCTCCTCCCCGTATTCTTTTCACCTCTAGTCCGTATATAAAAGAGATCATAAGTTTTCCAACTGAATCGAAGTACAAACTTTTGATAGATGGATATACGATATTACCCCAGCTGGTCCCATACTCTGTTGTTGATAACGCTGAGAATTTCGTTAATGAACATGTGATACTGCCTGCATTGTCTTCCACTATAGCTTCAGCTTTTAATTCATATAGCACAGATGATCCTAGCATTTTAGCCTTGATGTATGAATCTCCACTACACTCCTTACTGCAATCATTAATATATGGTGATAAAGATAAGAATCTGTTTTACAGCTATCCATTTTTGGCGCATGGAGCACAACTCGCTATTCGATATTCTGAGAATGGTACGCGGAAACCTCTTTATGGACTGGGATGGCATTTGGATGGTATGGATAAAGGACAGTATAGTCCTTTCGCATTCTTGGTTGGAATAGCTCTTAACGACCAATTACATGATTATTCTGGAAATTTATGCCTCCATTCTGGATCACATCATACGTTACAATCATACTTAAAAAATTATGCATTGAAAGTAATATCAAATACAAGTACAACAGCTCCATTTATTAATCCGGAACAGTATCACCGAGAATTGAGGATCGAAAAACCTGATCTTGGTGAACCTGTTCAAATACTATTGAAAAAGGGAGATGTTATCATAGTGCATAGTCGAGTAGGACATCGTGGTGGCCCTAATTTATCAGAAAGTATCCGGAAAATGGTTTATTTTCGTGTTAGCCATCATCAGCATAATGATATGAAACTTCAAGGCTTAGATGACATGTGGATAGAAAGTGTTGGTATGAGAGATATCTTGTGATTATGTGGATATCTTCATGATATGTTACCTTCCCTTTTCACCATAATAAACCGTCGGTGAATGTCAAGATGCCCTAGAATTTAATTCAGCCAAAACCGTCATAGAAAAAAGATGGGTTAAATGAAGAATCTGGTGCAACATTGTAAATAGTATGAAAAATATCTCCAATTTAATTTGGAGAATCGCTTTATGAACTCTTCCATAACATAGATTATGATTACATACAAAATATATGGATTGAATGATGAATAATTATTTTATACTTTATTTAAAGATTAATTTAATCATCATCTTCATCATTGTCAATAAAATCTTTCGGATGGTAAGTCTTACTGTTAGCATTAAATGATTCAACTTCTGGTTGAAGCGAAATAAATTTCATCACATCTTTGGCAAGCCACCCTTTTTCAATGTTAACCATCATTGCATGATCGCCTATTAAAATAATCGCAAATGTGAATTCATAGGGAAAAAAAGTTAATGTACACTATATATGTAGTTACCCAAGTTATAAACAATAGATGGGAGTGATGCGGAACGTAATAAACCAGACCATTTTCCAGCCAAATGATCAATGTTTTCTTTTGAAAGCTTCAACTCCTTCTTCAGATCGATGAAGACCATCAACTGCCCACCATTTCCGCTAAATGCAAATGGATTTTCCTTCACAGCTCGTTGGATAGATGCACCGTCTACAGATGATAGCAAGTCAACTTATATAAATCTTCAATAAAGGATAACATAAAACAATAATGTACAGCAGTTTTCTAAATAATTAATCGTATTCAAATGCATCATTTTCGCATTTTCACACCTTCCATATTAAATTTGGGCATCTTTTGTTGATGGATCTTCCGATTCCTTTCAAATTCAAATTCCAACTCATCCTCCTCATCACCTTTTTCCCAAGATTTTTCAATATCCTCAGTTTTTATTTTATCCCAATTTTTTTGTTTCTTTTTATTGTCGTCTTTATCATCGATATTTTCTCTCACAGGTTTATCATCCTTATTTGCCGAAGTTGATGAAAAATTAGAAACTGATAAAATTAACAAAAATAATAGCGCAAGTAAAAATCGTTGGCTCCACATTGGATCCTAGTTAATCTTTATAACACGTTATATATTTTTTTTAGTTACAGACATTATTTAATAATTAATTACAACGGTACAAAACGTCGGTCGGGGGCAGTGCTTGAGATTTTTAACAGTCACAAATCCGGTTCGGGGTTCTTTACATTTTATTGTGTCTATACAAGGTATTGATGATGATACTATATGATGTTACTTACTTATGTAGTACTTTTATAAGGTATGAAAAAAAATTAAATTTGTACACAAACCCTCTGTTATTGATTTGCTCAGTTATTTATTTAATTCATTGATCAAGCAAAGATTAATTTATAATACTTGAGATAACCAAAAGTTTTTTTTGTCATTCAATTCATCAGTTTACAAAAAAAACGAAACGTATTTAATTAATTAATTAACGTGCTTAATTAAAATAAGTTTTTATTGATTTTAGCATTTATTAGTTATTTTAATACAATTCTAAGATGTTTAGCTAAATTAGATTATATAGTAAAATTTGAAACGCCCCCAAATACGCGCGGCTGAAATTCCTGGAAATGTAAATGTGAAATAAATGCGATTTACCTACATAATAATTTTACACAACTAAACATCAAAATCATGGACAGCCTACTTGCCGCAACCGACTCTTTCATTGAATTCTTATCCAGGAAGGCGAGAGTTCCGCAAAAGGAAGTTGTGCAATTCCTTACCAAGCTGTTGGATATGGCTAAAATTTTTAAGGACGAAAGTTTGTCTGAATTTCTTCAGGAACTGTTAATCAATTTGCTCAAAGAGGAATCAAAGTGAAGTGGTATTGGTGGAGTGGGTTTACTCACGAGTTTGATGAAAGTAGTGAACCTTCTGTTCAACCGTCTAGTGGAACAAGTTAGTTTGAACAGAAAACTAAAATCTGAACTTGAAAATTTCCTTGCTGAAATCAACGAACTGCATGCCATTGTTGATGCTATGCGTGCATCGGAAAATTTGTTGTCGACAGAGAGTACGCTTCTGGAAGTTGCTGACATCAAGGAAGCTACCGTTGACGAACTTACTAATTTCCAAGCTGTGCGTTCAAGCACCAATTACATTATTCATTACGTTTCTCATCACCGCGACTTCTCCTCTCTAATAATCGTGGTATTGTGGAAAAAATTCCTGGCCCTGCAATATGTCATGATGGTATGCCTCTGTTATATGTCCATCAAGCGAGCTCAACAGAAAAAGCTTTTGAAGCTTGGGGCGACCTCCGACTGGGTGACTCTCTGTCACCCTTAAGAGAATATACTTCCACTGAACTACAGGATGCCATTCGAGTTAAACAAGTTATTGCTCAACATCAGAAACGCTTATTTATTCAGCACGCGAATCTCGTCGCAATCCGACCGTCTGATCATGTGAATGGATTGTTTTTCATTGAATTTGTGGTGCTATGCAAGCGCTTCGTGCCGATCACGGATAAGGAATATCTTCCCCGCCACCTTGAGAACATTCCTACCCGTGTGTGCTCAGGCTGGATCGAGTTGTGTGGGAGGAGGGAGCAATCATTCCATAGACCGCTTTTGCCAGGAGCTGGATTTGCTGCTGGAGAAACCGCTGAATTGCAGTTGAATGTTCTCGAAGAAAACTACGTTCCGCCCGTTTTGGGTACACTTGGTGGTTACTATTTTGCGAATGGCATACAGTACGGAGTAACATGCGCGCACTGCATCAAGAAAAGTGGATCAGAGGAGATGCATCTTAAGGACACACCTGTTTTCCAGCCCTCAGCGATGGGACTAATTTTGACGGCAGCATCCATTGATCCAGCATACATCGGTGCCTACGAAAATCTAAAATCTAACATTGGATATCATGGCGCAATGAAGTGGTTGATTAAAGAGCTTGAAGATATTCCAAATTTCGCCACGGAGCTGCCTCCCTACGCACAGTGCGGTGTTATATATGGCGGACTGCTTGGACCACTTGAGAATGATGGTCCAGTTGTCGATGTTGCTTTGGTGAAGTTGTCTGTGGATGGTGTGTCATCGCAATGTGCAACTTCACCCAAATTCCCTGCCCTGCAGTCTCCGTCCTTAACATTGGGTGAGACAGCTGCTAAGATTTTAGAAGTAGAAATTTTCCCTCAAAATATATTTGCTGTGTATGGGAGAGGCGCTCAATCCATTGATACAATGAAAGCCCTTGTGAACCCCATTCAGAGTGATATTTATTTTCGTACTGTTGAACCGGGTGGTTTGGGAGCCCTAGTATTTAAATGCATTCAAGCTGCTCCTACTGCTCCTGCTGACACAACGAAGAACTGGCAACCTGGCGACAGTGGGACTTGGTGTTGGACAGAGGATGGTTTTCTGGTAGGTATGGGCATGGCGTATGCACACATAGGAGGTAAAGATTACTGCTGCATGATGCCCATGTCCCACGTAGTGTCTGCTATCGAGCAATTAACTCGTTAATTTCTCATAAATTTTGTTTTGTTGACATTAATCCTTGTTTTTTTGTAACATTCAATTATCTTAAATCGGGTAAGAAAGATTATTGGTTTTAATAATTTTCATAAAAATAATTCATTATTACTCACAATTACAATAATATTTAAAAAGAACTTTGGATAATATGCAGTTATGGTATTATATTCCCTGAATAGCTTTCCGACATTCCACACCAGCTATCAAAAGCATCATCATTATTACCATAAGAGATAAGGGCGGTTCACTTCCTCTTCATTCTTCATTCCATTATGAAAGTTAATTTGCATTGTATACTCAACATTCTGAATAATGCGCACAGGATTTAATTATCTAGTTATATTTATTTAATTTAAGGGGGTTCCAATTTAAGGGGTCATTATAAACAAACATATATATCATAGACCGTGGCAGGGGGGGGGGTAACTGCAAATAACCAAAATAAATAAAATTAATCTAATGTATGTATGCCAATTTAATGCATACCCGAATCATTTTATTTCTCCTGCTGCTGTGTATAGATTTTTATCTTAAAATTATGACAGTTACTGTTGAATTAATTGATGATTAATGCCCAACAGATGTTTTATATTTTATTTTTATTATAATACGTTAAGACTTATTATCCCATCTCTAGAATGATGCATTAACGCAATGAAAGATGGTGCTGCTGCTACAGTATATTGTGATTGTTTTATTATTGAAGAACCATAGTTTTCTCTGATCAACATATACCTAATACCGAGATACCAAGCCACAGATTTGATATGAACAAGTAAGTATATTGATGATAATTCACAATAAATGATAATTACACAAAATTTTGATTTACTGTAACTGTTGTACAAAGTCTAATCAACATCATGCATTATTATGTACCAATGAATATTCTCATTATGTATTACGTCAATAATGCTTCATTTATTTTGGGTTTTCAAATTTCAAATCAATTACTATTATGCAAATGATTCTTTTTGTCTTTTTGCTCAAGCAAACTCTTGTTAAAATTGATTTACTTTGCTTTATTTTAGACAAAGATTAGCACAGTTGTTGCAAGAAGAGAAATCGATAAGAGAAGAAGTAATTGAAACGCTGCATAAGCAGCCGACATCGAAACCCATTGCTAAAAATGATATTAACGTGAAATCAAATGAACAAGATCAATCTCCTCCTATTATTTTTTTAAAGAAATTTGATATTGAAATAAGCCCCATAAGTGATCCGGAAAATCATGTGGATCAAACAAGGTCATTTCCACACTATCTGACTTTAGATTGTATATGTATAAAAAATTATCAATCTATTTTATTTAAATATGTCTATTTTTACTAGGCGTCGAATAGGAAGAATCGTTCCTCAAAAGAATAATGTTAAATTCATTAAGGAGGTACCATTTGAAATTCGTGATGACCTTGATCGGCAAATTAGAAATAATATTACCGTTTCGAAATCAACTGAATGGAAATCAAAAAATAGTATTAATGTTTCTCCTGTTCGTACACATAGAAGGGCACTATTCAACACAAGTAGATCAACTATCTTGGATGATTTGCAAGACACTCCATCGCCTCAGAAATCCAAGGTAAACTATTCAAAATCTCTTTCACCTCTTCCAACACGAATTCGCGAGAATAAAAATCATGAAAAAAGAAATTCGGTATATTCGAAATCATATAATCCTAATTTATTTGAACCAAATCGTTTCGAGACTATTCGCACTTCTTTAATGCAAGCGAATCAACCTATCAATAAGAATGATCATAGTCAAAAATCAAAATATAGTATGGATCAGAGCAAAGCAATTAATAATCCTGTTTCTGATTTACACCGAAAACCAGTTATTGATAGACATAACCATAAAGATGATACTGTAGGCCGTGCAAGAACAAAATCTTATCCTAATGATGTAAGGAGCAGTTTTAATAATAATTATGATATTTATAATATTGATAATGATTTTAATGCGATAAAACCATTGAGAATGGACTCTTCTGATTTTGGCATTGAAAATAATATAAATGATCGAGTTGTTCATGGGAATGCTTTTAGTATCATAAGTAGTAGTAATAACAATCTAGCTAATGAGCGACCACAAAATTTCATTCCTAATGAAGCAAATAATGAATTTAAGTTTGAACAAAATAAGAATACAACATCCTTTGATTCATTTGCTTCAAATAACCAATTATTTTTTAATGATTTCAAATTATTGAAAGAAGTAAGAATATCATATAATACCAAAATTGATCGTTTAAATTCTATGAATGATGAGAAGTCTATTTGGCGATTATTTAACTCTACTGGAAATGATTTTAACAAAATGGGTATAGATTCCACTCAATTATGGCTATTTAATAAAGAAAAGAACGAGTTGTATACTCATAGATTAGATGGAAGAAAGATGATAACACGTCTTGATGATGTTCACGTGTTGTTAGAATATGGGCATGCCCACGATTTAACATTTAATAATAACATATTTTCTTTTTCATCGAACAATGATAAAGAATATGATATGTTTCAATTGGTTTTCAATATAATAAACTCTTCTCATCAAGATTTACCGGAAGAAATAATGAATAGTCAATGTTGGTCAATAATTCATTGTTTATTTTTGTTCGATTGCGAATCATCTAATACTAATATCTCAGCTGATATCAATAACAATAATATTATCGGTATTGTATTTCTTATGGAATCATCTCATCTTAGCTCTAAACATGTCAATATTAATTACAATAAAAATAAAGTATCATCCAAAAGTACCCCATTCGTTCAGTCGCTTGAAAATATTATTAATCCATCATATTGTATAGAATTATCACACATTATTATATTTCAAATAATGTCTCATTTGATTTCTATAATAATTCATCGTTTGAAAATAATCAATATAATTGAGCATAAAGATAAGACAATTAATAGTATTATTCATGAAAAAGAAACGGTTCTTCAACAGTTTTCGCAAGAATTTTCTGAAATACAACAACAATACGAACAACAAATAAATGTTACGAAAAATACATTCCAAAAAGAATTTCAAATCAATCAAACAAAATATAATGATTTACAAGAATTATATAATCATTTACAAAATCAATATAATCAGCTATCACATAATAATGAAGAATTGCAACAATTATATAATAATACTCAAATAGAAAGTAAATATATCAAAGAAAAATATAATGATGAGCAATTATTATATGATGAAAAAATTAAAGAAGAATTCGTTCATCAAAGACAAGCTTATTTGAAAGAAAAAAGACAATTTGTAAATGAAAAAGAGGAGTTAATTCGTTCATTAAGTGAAGCACATCATAAAAAACTATCTATTGAACAGAAATCATTACATGATCAATATGAAAATGAATTATCTAATCAAAAAATAATGTATGAGAAAAAATTAAATGAACAATCTACATTATTAACATTAGAAATTGAGAAACTTAAAACAGAAAATGTAAATAGTTTACATAATGAACGTATAGTTTATGAAAAGAAAATGTTTGAATTACATTCATTGCAATCAGTTGATATCAATCATTCTCAAAATATTTTAAAAAATGAATTAAAAGAACAACGTGAAATATTTGATAAACGGTTGAAAAATCTTACAAATCATTATGATAAATCGATTGAAATAATGAAAGAAAATAATAATAATGACAAGAATTTATTAATTGAATTATATGATAATGAAAAGAAAAAGTTGTATCAAGAAATGGATCAAATGATAACATTACATAATAATGAAAAAATGGATTTAATTCAACAATATAATAATGAGAGAAAAAAATTAATTAATATTTTTTCTGAAGAAAAAAATAAATTATTAGCACAATATGAAGAAGAGCAAATTATTTTACTTGAAAAAATTGAAGATTTTAATTCTGAAAAAATTATATTAGTTGAATCATATAATGAACAATTGAAAAGTCTTGAAAATAAACATAATTTTGAAAAAAAGAATATTTTATTACAATTAAAGAATGAAAAAGATCAAATATTATTATTATCAAATGAAGAAAAAGAACAATTAATTGATTCTTTAAAAAATGAGAATATTAAATTAGTTAATGAACATAGTAATGAAATTCAACAATTAAAAATAATTTATGACAATCAAATAAATGATATAATTAATAATAATAATATTATAATACAAAATAAAAGTGATGATATATTAAGGATGGAATCACAAGAATATTATGATATAAAGTTATTAGATTTAATTAATAATATTTATTCTTGTAATAATATTGAATCTGCGATAAAAATAATAGTAGAATCATGTTTATTTCATAATGGTATAACAAGTAAATTGAAAATTATAACAAAATTAACCAAAAATCAAATTAAATTATTTCAAACTATTTCTTCAAAAAATGATAATAATCATAAAATGGTAACAAAATCTCAAATTATTTCATTACATATAATGAATGAATTATTTGGTAGTTCATTACATATTAAAGCACATGAAGAATCTTCTCATAACATAAACTCGATTATTATTCAATCAAATGATATATTATTTGATACAGGATTATTTGATTCCCAAGAATTACCATCAAATAATAATAATCAATTTAAAATAATTTCATTTCCATTTTTATCTACATTTAATCATAATCATGATATCGACCCTTCACCGTGCTGCTTGATGCTATGTTTTCTGAATGATACTAATGATCTTTCTTATAATAAAAATGAAGAAATAATTGTGAAGAAAGTTAATGTAATCCGAACTGCTTTATTACAACTAATCGAAAAATTGAATAATCAGAATTCTTTATTTTATGCAATTCAATTGAATCATATGGAAAATATTATATATTCATCAGTTCATCAAAATAATATTAATTCTTCACTACAAAATAATGATATTAAATCGTTACAATTGATAAATCTAATTAATTCGATACAATCTGAACAATTTGCATACATATCAAATACTCGTAGAACAGTTTTATTATTACCTCAACTCATTATTGATAATGTAATTAATCAACCTCATAATATCGATCCTTCAAATGATGTTAATAACCAATCATTTTATTATTATGATGATCAAAAATTTATAAAAATGAAATCAGAATTTGAAATTGGGAACGATTCCCTTGGTACTTGGATGGAAGATTTATTATTAGGTAAACCAGTGTTTTTTGATACTTCTGAAGTCTCTTATAGTCATTATAATGCTAAGGAATCACTTCATAAATCTACTAAAATTTCAGATCGATTTAATCGTCTTTATAACAGCAAAATAGAATCTACACAAAAGCTTACTAATTTTATCCATGAAATTGATCCTATGGCAAATACAGCAATATTATTTCCTATAAAAATTAAAAGTGATATTTGTATATTAATATTTATTGATCATCAAAATCATGATAATACTTTTATGATGAATCAAATAATAAATTATTCGTTAAAATCTACTGTTGAAGATATTCGGAAATATTCTATTTTGTCATATCCAGGCCATAAAAATGATGATTCGATAATAGCATTTGATTTGAATTGGGTTGAAAAAATTCAATCAAGTAATATTTTATATTCTATTTCTTCATGTTTAGAAGATATATATCATTCAAATGATAATAATAAAGCAATTCTTCAGCTTGAATTAAAAAATATGATAATAAATAAAGATTTGAATAAATTATATAATCATATATATTTCATTACATCAAAACGTCAAATTTCATTCTATTTTACAAAATGGCGTGGAATAATGTATAAGAAAATAATAAAACAAATCGACTCTCAAGCAAATCTTATGTTAAATTCTTTCTGTGAATTAATCAATTGCAATATTATATCACATGGTAATTTAACTGATAATACATTATTATTTTTTTCAATTGTTGAAAAGCAACTAAATAAATTATTTCCTTTTGATGCGATTCAAATATCTTCAAGTAATATTATTGATAATAATAATGAGAATCTTTTTATTCATCCTTTACCAAATAGTTCTACTCAAGGTGGTGTTAGTATCTCATATAGAAATATTTTTATTAAACGATTTGAGAAGTATTTATCAAGTGTGATTACAAATGATATGCTTTCTGATAATGAGGATGATATATATGATAATAATAACGACCAATATCAACATTTGCATCAACAGAAATCATACTTATATGGACTTGTTCTTAATCATATGAAATCCAATGGTGATAATAGCAAACAAAATAATGATGATAATAATAATAATTCAAATCAAAGCATTCATCCAAGTATTATTGGCTACATAAAATTAACCAGACCACTGAAACTAAATCGTCCTTTTTCTGCAAATGAAGAAAAAGCATTCCAAAAAATTTGTTCTATTATTTCTGATATTTACACATTATGGATTAAAAATGTTGATATGTCAATAAAATCTAGTATCGAAAATAATAATATAAACAATAATAATACTAGTGAAGAAGAGAAGAATTTCATAATTGATGATAGAAGATCAACTATTTTAGGAGAATTATTACCAAAATTATTATTATTATTAAAAGATTCTAATAATTTCAATCCTGATAGTATTAATAATGATAATATCCATATAATATTATCATTATTTACTCAAAATATGAAACAAATCTGTAATTCTGATGTTGTATTATCTCATTTGATGTTAGATAAAATCTCTGAATTATATGTCTCATCAGAAGATTCTCAATCATTGATTCTAAATCATCAGAATAATCCCTTATTTCATTCAAAAGATAAATTAATTCACAAGAAATTTGAAAATAATCAAATAATAATAAATATTATGAATATTTCTAATAATGATATGCTTGGTGATATAAAAATATTTTGCAAAGATTCTTCGATTTTAACAAATGAACAACATTTTTATATTGATATGTGTTCATCAATGTTATCGATTTCATTGAACAGTTTTATGTATAATTATCATAAGTCAGTTGGAGTAAAGAAAATAGAAATGGATATGATAGGATATAGTAACCGTTTAAATGAGTTACATGATGAATTAGATAATAATAAAATGAAAATTATATATAATCAAAATCAACTAAAATATTTTATTTCATTTTTAGATTTCATTCATAATATTAATATTTTCTCATCACATAATATTTCATGGGATCAATTAGCATTGAAGATTCATGATAATATATCATTATTAGGAATAGGAATTAATTCTGCTACACTTATTGTCAATGAAAATATAATTCATGATAATTTCTTCTCATTTATTGAAAATTATAATTCAAATGATTTAAAATTTATTAACATTTCTTCAGATAATAATAATTCATCATCAAAATATGCAACTACATTTATTTCTGAACAAGAATTATCATCTATTCCAATGTTTTTTAATAATGATATTATTGCAGTTAATCGATCTAAAGCAATGATTCCAATTTATTATAATATTATGAATAAAAATGGAACTTATAATAGTATTATTTGTGGTGCAATTATTATATCTCAACAAATTAATTCTCTTGAATCACAACAAGAATCAATGATTCCATCACATGGATTATCAGCTATACAAGATATGGTTATTAATATCATAAGTTCAGTTTTAGTTTCTCAATTCAAACAAATCAATCAAAAAGATTGTTTTGATCGACTTCAACAAGAATTGATTGAAACAAATATTTTATTAGCTACAAAAGATGCAATAGAGAAAGAATTGGAATTATTAAATAATAAAAATATTAATTTAGAAAAAGATAAATCTGATTTAACAGAAGAATTATTATTATTAAAAAGAAATAATCATGATTCTGTTGAATTATATAATAATGATAAAATGCAATTAGTTCATGAAAATATTGAATTAAAATCTCATCTTAATAAAATAATTAATGAGAGAGAAAATGATCATATAAATTATAAAAATGAATCTGATAATCAACAGCAAATAATTGATAAGACACGATTTGAAATATCGAAATTATCGAATATTATTAACAGTTATTGTTATGATCCAAGAAGTTTGACTGCTACCTCAATAATTGATTGGTTATGTGAAATATCAGAAATGGAAGGTATCGAAGGAGTTTTGTTAATCAGTAAAAATAATGATGGTTTGTTGATTTCAAATAATCCAAAAATTAATACAGGAAGAGATTATAAATTAGAAGGATTCCGAGGTATAATGAATATTTTAACAGAATCTATTCGAACACAAAATACAATTCAGCAATCTACTATTTATTCTTATTCTGATATGAAACAAAATCTTAGTAAACAACGAAATAATACAAAATTAGATAATAATTATGAAGTAAATATTATTTGTATTCCAAATCGTTTGAATCATTTGAAATTAAATGAAAATAGTTTTCAATGTGTTTTATTTATCACATCAAATGAAATCAAAGATACATCTGCCGCAGAAATAAATGCTCTTAGCTATGCGGTTGATCTAACAGCTCATACGATGCTAGTGAAACCTAATCAAATCGATATAAGTAATGATAATAATATGAAAAATGAATATTTAATTCAGCAAAATCTTATTCATAAAATAAAATTCGCAACTAAAATTGGGCAATCATTGTTTAGAAAGAATTTTAAATCGAAAGAAGAAATCAGATCTGCCATCTCATCGTCAATTACTGACATTTTCCAAGAAAATTTCGATAATTCCATAAATGTGACAATTGATTGTAAATCTTACGTTGCACCTTTCGCAATGTCTATTGTAGATGATGATCATTCTAAAGTGAATATGGTGATTCGTACTGGGAAAATTCTACGCGAAGGTTCAAAACTTTGGTTTCCAATTTATAATTTGAAAGGAAGGGATGATAATAACTCACTTATTGCAATTATTAAACTTGAAAAATCATGGAGACTATTATCCTCTTCACACAACACTGATATGTTCATTGCATCTGACTCACTAAGAAATGGAAACGATCATATTATTTCAGATATTTTAATCAGCAAATTTGATGAAGAAATAATTCAGTTTTTTTCAATTTATATAATAATAATATTAAATAATTTAGATTCTATTAATGCTGCTGTAGACAGTGTTCGACAAGCTAGTCAAGCATTATATGCTCTTCAGTCGTCAAACAGCATCACGGAATCAAAGCTTGTAGTGGAAGTTGGACACAGATTAAAGATCGATGATACGATGAAATTATGTCGTGAATTGCTTACAATGACATCCAATCAAAGGTATATACAATTACTTGTTCCAATTATGATATCGTCTAATAAGTTATGTAATAATAATAAATGTTATTATAGGTTTTCACCTCGCCAGTTATTAGATTATGCGTTGAAAGAAATCAAACAAATCGTGTCTTCGAATGAAATATCATTCATTATACCGCAAATGCCAGAATTGATCCTGAATCAAGATTATGACACTACAAATGGATTTGCAGAAAATAAATCTGATGATGATAATAATTATTTCGCAATTATTTCTGATCGAAATGAATCGCTTGTTGTTTCGTTCGAAGAAGATGATTTTGAATTATTGGCATTAAAATATTCGAAATCATTCGTTTCTGGCAATTCCAGTAATGACATCACGCAACAAATATTAATTTCTGGAGTAACTATTGTGAAGAATAGTTGGAAAAGTTGGAGTGTTCGTCGAGTAAATAAACAACTCGGTTTTGTAATCGGTACTGATGAAACTTATGATGTTAGTTACTCGGCTAATAATAATGATGGCTTCAGTTGCATGGTTGTTCCAATCGCCTTAATGGACAATAAAAGAGCTGTCATAACTGTGATGAGGAATAATGTTAATAAAAATATGATATATAACTCCATTGACCATGACTGCATCAATTATATTGGCTCTGTTTTATCGAATTGCTTGGATTATTATGAGAAAATAATTCATTTGGATCAAATGAAGAAAATGAATGAAATCAATGACACACTTCAATTGCAGCTGGAAGAATCCAATGAGGCATACAATCAATTGCATAGTCGCTATAATAATCTAGAGTATGATGTTGACTTGCTTGACAAAGGATTCCAACAAAGTCTAAGCAATTTTATCAGACAAAAATCAGAAATTAATGACAATATTTCTTTGGATTTGCTTGTTCCTATTGTGAAACAATCGTTTCATGGATTATTAAACAGTTTCTGTCTTACAGCTATTGATCATCATTCTCATCCAACAGGTTCGATTCAAAATATGACCATATTACCATTGGATGAATTAAATCGAATAAAATCAATATCAACTGGTATTTTATCATTTTTATCTTCGATTAATAATAAAGAAAATAAAATAACTTTTTGGTATGATAATATTTCAAAAGAAAATGATTTTAGTAATCGCCGAAATGATCTTTTACGAATTTATCATTCATATCCTTTAATAAATTCATCACATGATGAACAAAATAATTACAATTATAAATCAAATGAATATGATAATTCTTCTGAACGTGTTGAAGACAATAGTTCGATAATATTATTTATGTTAATTGAAATCCATAATTTCCCATCTTTTTGGGTGAAAGTGATGATAAAAGCTCCCGGGAACAGTTCGAAAACATCCATTGTTCTTCGTTTACATCTTTTTGCTAAATTTATTGAATATCATTTCATGTGGTTATTATCCTATCGAGATAATCTCATTGAGATGCAAACAATTAAGGAATTGTTTGAAGAAGAAAAAAAATATTTGCAAAATAAAATAATAGAAATTGGTGGAAATATTGAAGAAACCAAGAATTCATTTATGGCTAATTTTGAACAAACAAAAGAAAAGTATAAATCGATCATATATGATAAGACTAGAATATACAAGCAATCTTTGAAGATATCAGAAGCTTCTGTTGCACTCGGTATATCCTTCAAAGCCAGTTTAAACCATCAAATCGAACTGATCTCGAGTTATGAATCAAATAATAATAATGAACCGGAGTCGAATAATAATCGTTGGTTTAAGGAATGGTTAAATCAACAGCTCTTACTCATATCACAGAAACTAGCTGAGTCGTCGATTGGTGTTCTAGATCATGGTTATCAACTTTCACTAGGTTACTATGATCATGTGAGTGTTCATCCTTCTGCCTCATCATCACCATCTCAACGAGATGCGACAGGCTTCATATGGCTGACGGATAAAAATCTATTCAACTGGACAACTTCAATTACATTGAAATCATTCGTCTCAAAATCTCCATCATCACAACAGAATAAAACACCCATTGAACTAGCTATAGAAATGAATAGGATAGTTATCCTCACCGATGATCGTGATCATAGTCATTATCGCAGCGATGCCATGAAAAATAATGATTCGAAGCTTCAAATTAAATTGAAAGAGCTTATCAATGCATTTCATAACCAATTACATGATGTGGATGGTCTACTTAACCATCATAACAATTCTGAAACAAGAAATGTATCATCTGAAATTGTTTTCTTGTCTCCCAGCGACTCTCTTCCCAAGAATACAATAATAATTCCGATATTATTGACTCAATTGGATACGACTATTGTGTTTATAGCTCATCCTTCGCCAGTCACTACGACTCCGCATGACTCGAATGTACTAGCAATGTTTACTTCCTTGATGAATCTGCAGTTTTTGGTTCAAGACTCACTAGCCCATTATACTATGCAAGTAAAGCAATTGGATGCAATTATTTTATTAAAGCAACAATTCCGGAGATTATCAATATCAAATGTTATTTCTTCAAAAAGAATAAAAGATTTGATGGATAAAAATGATATGAATATGAAATCATCTATTTTTAATAAGATGAGATTATCTTCATTGCAATTTCAATTAAAACAATTCCAGCAATCGCATGTCACAGAAATGAAAACATTGAGACAGCATTTGATCCAAACAGAACAAACGGCTGCTGACTGGTCAGAATTAGTCAAGGGGATCAATGGCTCTGTTGCTGTTACAAGTATACTCAATAATATGCGACCGAAAGGCAATAGTTGTGTGGCGAGTTTATGGGCCCAAGCATGTCGAACATTAATCTCCATGTTGTCAAGTCATGTCTCACTGACTGGCTGTGGATTAATCGTATTGGAAGATGATCAATCACAAATAGCGGCCAGGTCAGGGATCCGAACGAGTGAGATTGATGTTGAAAAGTGTTTTGAATACAAAGTTAAAGAATTATCATCTCCTTATGACCATACTCATGCCATTATTGATGATTTGAATGACTATGCAAGAAGCATTTTAGAAGTTTCTCCAATTCGATCAGGTAATCTTGGATGGAATGTTTATACACTCGTGTCAGAAATATTCCGAGGCGTTTCATTTCAAAATGCATCCATGGCTGCTGAGCAATTCCTTAACCCACAAAGAATATATAAGCTAAGCAGAATACCTCCTTTATCATCTGGTTTGCAGCAAACACCTCATAATGATGGTAAGGAAGAAGTACTATGGCTGGTCCCGGTCAAAACTGCCAAGAATATATTAGCTATCTTGAGGGTTAGCATGATGCCTTTGAGCTCGTCACCATCAGATATTTCCCGCGATTCTTTTGGTAATAACAATGAAGATAAATCAACTGAAGGAATAAATGAGTATGACACCATACAGAATATCCTTATTAATTTCTCTGAGGTATTTGCTCCTTCATTAATTTCAAGCATACAAATCGATGAATCATATCGCCGCGAGTTAGATACATACCACACGATTGAAACGAGTCATCAAGTCATAAATAATCTGAGAGAAGATAATTCAATTGTCAATAAACAGTCTCGTGTCGTATCCGGATTAATTGAAATGATCAGCAAAATAGCAATAAATCATGTTAATATTATGCCGAATAATAATAATAATGACTTATTTTCAATTGATTCTTTATGTCATCACTTCAGCTCTATAATCAGTGAGACGTTGCAAGGGAAAACTTTGATCAGAATTAATAAAAACTATTTCAAAGAAAATGAGAGTCACGATGATGATAATCGTGATCATGATCATTATAATGATAGTTTATTTTCAGAAAACGAATCATATATGATTAAAATGCCATTCTTTGATCATCAAAATAATATGTTTGGATATTTGTTATATAACCCATTGAGTCAAAATAATAATAATAATAATAATAATAATAATAATAATAATAATAATAATAGTTATAATAATTCAAAAGAAATTCAAAATATTTTATTTTCAACAAATAATAATAGTAATAATAGTAATCTTATTGAATCAATCACAATTGTTTTTAAGCCAATAGCAAGTATTATCTCATCATTGATTCTTATTATAAATAATGAAATAATATCCAAAAATAAAGTCTATTTCGCTGTAGAAACATTAGAATCAATACAAGAAACAGTTTATAAACAAAAAATCGAACTTAAAAAACGAATTGAAAATGAATCAAATCTTTCAAATGAAAAAGAAATATCATTTTATTTGAGGAGTCTCCTTTCAGAATCATCGAACTGTACATTACAATACAATAATAATCTATTGAATCTATCGGATGCTTACCGTTATAATGATGATCATCTCTTGGATTTGATTGAATTATTACGAAATATATGTAATAACTTCCCAACAATTATGAACATAAATAGTGATTGTATTATTACTTTTGGATTAAATCATCATTATTTTTCAGATAATAATAATAATAATAATAATAATAATAATAATAATAATAATAATAATAATAATATAGACATACCATTTGATTGGGTGAATAGCGATGGGATGTCTGCAAGTAGCAATACGATTATATCAAATATGAAGTATAGCGATAATGCTAAGCCAGTAGCGGTTAATTTAGCTATGAATTGTATAAATAAACGAGTGAAATCTATATTCGAAATTGGAGTTGATTTGCCTATTTCAAATAATTCTTCTCATGCCTCACTATCAGACACTATAACACATCAAATAAAAATATTGAGTTATCCATTAATCAATAATACTTATAATTATAATAATAATTACGAAAATAAATTGAATGAAACGGATGAAAATAATATTTGTTTTGGAGTTATGCAATTATTAGTGAATTCTGATTGTTATGTGCCTATGATACAAGATCTATGCGAACAAGTGTCAACAATTATATCAAATCTTTTAACTAATATTTATATTATTCGAAATTATCATAATAATTTAATAAAAAATAAAATAGAATTAAATAATATGAATATTATCGTACAAAATCATCAACAAAATCAATTAGAATTATTAAAAATGTCGAATGATTTCGAAAATCTTGTTCGATTATCTATATTTTTCTATGAAGTGAGCCTCATGAAATTGCCCCCTCCACCTTCTCATGTGGGTATGACCAAAAAGAATCAAAGTCAAGAAGAATATTATCATGATTATAATTATGATAATAATGTATTTTTGAATGGATTATTTATGAATCAACATTGTAAGGATCTGTTAGATAGGTTAGGTATAACTGTGATAGTCAATAATAATAATAATGATAATAATAATAACAATAATAATAATAATAATAATGGGAAAAGTGTAGTTTGTAGTCATATTAATTATGAAAATATACATAATAATCAATCGTTTACTGTCGAAATTATTTCGAATGAAATAGTATTGAATAATAATAATATGAATGATAATAATAATCGTCAAAAAATTCATCAATTCGTTCATTCATTTATACAATCGCTGATAAATATGAACGAAACAAGGCATGACATGTCCTTATTGCTAACACAAAACAATGATTATCATAAGAAAAAGGTTGAAAAATTAAAAAATGAAATAAATATTGTGAAAAATCAATTAGTAAAATTCGATAATTCGAAAGATTTGATAAAAAGAGAATTACATGATAAAAATGAAAATTATAATCGATTAGTACAATTTATTTCTAAACAGTTATTGGATCCTTTTCCGAGCCTTATTAGAGACATGAACAAAGCTATCATCGACAAAAATAATCTTGATAATAATAATAATAATAATAATAATAATACTAATAATAACAATAATTATAATAACAATAATAATAATAATAACAATAATAACAATAATAATAATGATAATAATATTGATAATAATGAATATGATTATAATTGGAATAATATTGTGAAATCATCTCAGAAACAATTTCAAAAATTATTATCGTCGTTTAATAAATTTAATAATGAGAATTTTAATAATGATCGAAGTCAAAGCTGTCATTTGTCTATTATTATTAAAGCGAAACAGTCAATTAATATTCAAACAAGTCTAGAAAACAAAGCATCGAATGATAATAATATTATGATAATGAAGATATTTGATGGGTTTGGAAATAATTATAATAATTCTCAAAATAATGATAATTATCACACAATTCCTTTAATAGGCTTAACCAACACGGACTCGATGATAGAACGAGCCTTTCGAATCGGAGGATTTCATGAGTCATTTCAGATGATTTCATCGAAAGATTTGATTGGAATATCAGACCCATTTCTTCTTTTCGATAATAACAATAATAATGATAATAATAATAATATAAATAATATAAATAATAATAATAATAATAATATAAATTATAATAATAATCGAACAAAATCATTATTGGTGATGTGTGTTGGTTTAATTGAAAATGATAATGATAATATTGGTATGGTGATACGATTAGTGACTCCTATTACAGTCAAACAAATCGAATCGATGAAATTATTGAACAATTCTTCGGTCAATAATATTGATTATATGCCAATAATTATAATGAAACATTTATTAGCATCATTTGTTGAAAGTTGTTCGATTATTTTAAATAATAATAATAAATTATCATATTATTTTCATAAAAATAAGCAATATAAACATGATCATATGTTATTAACACGCGAGAATAATGCAATAAAATCGAAACTTGAGTTGATAATTAATATTTATAATAAAGTATCTCATGAAATGGGCACTTTATTGGACCCTCCCATTGTGAGTGGTATTGATGATAGTAAAGGGGTGGGGAATCAGTTATTATTACATCCTGCGATATTGACTCCATTAGCTGCTTCACATGACACTTGTATGAAGATAATGATTGCTTGTCGGAATCTTTTTCAATCACAAAGTCAAGCGATTCTTTTGAAAGATTTGACACAATCTCATATTGCTAATAATAATAACAATAATAATAATAATATTTCATGTTTTCAAATTATTTATAATGGTAATGCTATGCGATGGTCTGGCATCGAACCGAATTCATTCGGACTATTATCATCTTCTTCGTCTGCTATGAATGAATCATTCGCAGAGGTGGCAATGAGAGGATTGAAACCTATGATCCTTCATGACCTACCCTCTGCTAATCATGACCTGAATAATAATAATAGACTGTATAATATACATGTTGATGGTACACCATGTATTGACAATTTATCAGTAATGCATATTCCTATCAAAGGGAGGAACAATCAAGCAACTGGAGTTATAATAATTGCGAAACAAAATAATAATAATAATAATAATAATAATAATAGTAATAATAATAATAATAATAATAATAATAATGTGTTTTCTGTGGAGGACATGATTGCCGCTGAGCTCATCTCTTCGTTTGGGTCGATTGGTTTGTATTGGTGTGAGGGTTTAGGCGAGTTACATCATCAGCTTAACAAACATTTGATGAAAATAGAAAAGTTAGAAAAACTCACGAGAAAAAAGTCATCAAATCATAATAATACTAATTAACACTTAAGTCACACAAAAAAATATTATTATTATTATTATTGTGACACATTAATAATATTTATTGTTAAAAACTGTAAATTATTTTGTAAATTTTATTATTATTTTTAATAAATTGCTTTAATTTTTAAGACATTTTTTTTCTTTGATAATTTAAGAGTTATTTAATGGTAGTATTCTTAAATCGGATGTAATCATCATCATTATTTCTAATCGATGATAAATTCGCTTCTAAATAATCTGATATTGATATGATCTATAATTATAAACTGTTTCTGTTTATTATTATTATTATTATTATTATTGTTATTATTATTATTATTATTATTATTATTATTGTTATTATTATTATTATT
>VKHH01006239.1:0-23024 GCA_015144975.1 Epipyxis sp. PR26KG
CCTCGGTATCTGAAAACCAAAAGATTCTGTGCAGTGATCTTCTGCACTTTCTTTCTCTCAACCCTATCTGGCAATTCTCGGAAGGTCAAAAGGCCCCAGGCAATCGGATACCCTTCCTCGCCCAGCCCCAGGAATCCACCGAAATTCATAACCGCATAAGCCACTTGGCCGGTGCGCTTGTTGATCATGATGTGCTTGATCGTCCCAATCCGGTCGCCCGAAGGTCGGTAGACACCCACGCCTTCAACCTTGGAACTGGAGATCAGGATCGCATCGGTTTGCTCCACGATTTTGTTGATGTTTTCTTCTTGCATGACGGGTTCCATTTCACTGTGGGAGAACCAATCAAACGCATAAGGCCGGTGGGGGTTCCGGGGTGCGAGGTCAGCTGTGTCGGGTTCAGTCAGAATTGACTGCACCGTGGCTCCGCAAGGGACCAAAGCGATAAGCACGGTCGGGATAGTGATGCAGTTGAGCGGGCATCCAGCCCGCGCGCAGTTTGGAAGAACTTGCCAATAGTACCATTGAGTAGTACATTTACCCACAACCTAAAAGGGGCGGCTTTTTGATCATCGGGTTTCGGCATCGTTGGCTATTGAACTTCTTCGCAGAAGATCAGAGCTCACGCTACATCCCTTCAGATTTGGACAGCCGTTTGTTTCGAAAATTGCAAATGATCGACGACGCGACTACCGACGCGGATTTGAGGGTTCCGCCCAGCAACCACTTTGAAAAGCTGCGTGGCAATTTGGAAGGCTATCATTCAATCCGGGTGAACAAGCAGTGGCGCTTGATCTTCCGATGGAATGGCGCGCGCGCGGAAGCAAGCGACCTGTATCTAGACGATCATTCTTACCAGTGAGGACACCACAATGATCACTTCCAAACGTCGCCCGGCCAGTGTTGGCGAAATTCTTGTCGAAGAATTCATGGCCCCTCTAGGTCTTACCCAAGGCGCATTGGCCGAAGCCATGGGCGTTCAACGCAAGCATGTGAATGAATTGTGCAACGGTCGCCGCGCCGTGACCGCACCAACGGCACTAATCTTGGCGCGTGTTTTCGGCAATAGTGCAGACTTTTGGCTTAACACCCAAAGACGCATGGATTTGTGGGAAGCCACCCACTCCCCCAAAGAAGCGGAGCGCATCGCACGTGCAAAACCGCTGACGTTTGCGGCATAGTGCACAGAGATCTAAGGGCGACATTGCAGGGACATCCCTCCAACGTCCTAGCTCGGGCCAACGTTGACCTAATGACATTACCCATGCCATAAAGTCGGTCGAAGCGGCTTTCTTGGCTGGGAGATTCTGATGCTGCAATCAAATGTCCGGGCGGAAACATGGACCACCCCTATGCTCCCAATCCATCAAGTGGCAAGCTCCGCTCACTTAAATGGACGGAATGAGCCAGCATGACGGCAAAGCCTTACACCCTATACGGGCTAAAGCTGTCCTACTTCACCGGCAAGCTCGAAGCCTATCTGCGCGCTAAGGGGATTGCGTTTCAGTTCGTCGAAATGAACACGGCCGACTTCCAGAGATGCGCGCGCGAGACCGGGGTGGCGCAAATGCCGCAACTCTTGTCCCCGCAAGGGGCTTGGCTCACCGACACCACAACGATCATAGCGCATTTCGAGGGTCAAGGGGCTGAGCCTAAGTTGAGCTCTACAACGGCCACCGGGAACTTCTTCAGCCTTTTGCTTGAAGATGCCTTTGATGAATGGCTCTGGCGCCCCGCGCTTTACTATCGCTGGGCGTTTGAGGAGGATTCGCGGCTAATGGGCCGTCAGATCGCGCGAACCCTGCTGCGTGACCTGCCGGCACCCTTGTGGTTGCGAAGCTTTTGGATAACGCAGCGCCAAAAGCGGGAGTATTTGAAAAGCGACGGCGTGACCCGTGAAAATGGGCCCGCGATAGAACGTCATTATCTGTCGTTACTGGATATGCTGGAACCGGCCTTCACCGCACGGCCCTATTTGTTTGGAGATCGCCCGTGCGAAGCTGATTTCGGCCTCTTCGGCTCGATGTTTCGGCACTTTTCCTCTGACCCGACCCCGGCAGCCATCATGCGCGAACGGGCACCCAATGTTATGGCTTGGATCACACGCTTATGGGCCGCCACGCCAGATTGTCTTGCCAATTACGATAGGGTGACAGACCCACCGAGCGACCTCGACCCGCTCCTCCGCTGCATCGGGGCGGATTATTTGCCCTATCTTGAAGCCAATCTGGAGGCCGTTAAGAACCACGTACCTCGCGTTCGGTTCGAGAGTTTTGGCGGCCACTTTGAAATTCCCACCTCAGCCTATCGCGCAGCCTGTTGGCAGGACCTTTGCCGGAAGTTCGCGGCACTTTCCACAGCGGAACAGCAAGCAGTTTCCAACAGGCTTGGCGTCGAGATCAAGCTGAGCAACATATCGCTGGAACTGGCCCTGTCGTCACCAGCAAAAGGTCGCAGGGTTAGGAACCGCCATTGGAAATGATGGCTGACGGATATCAAATTTCGAGTAAAACTGGCGGAGACGGAGTCTATAGAATTCGAATTCGTAGACGTTCCGGGGAACACATAAAGTCTCTATTTTTCATGGTTTTATGCCTGAAACTCATTCGCCTGAATTCGCCAAAATACGCCTTGATCACGGTATTAAGGTGGGGTAAAAAGTGGGGTAAGTTTTAGCGCTCGAAAAGTGGAATTCGAACTTGGCCCGTCAAATCAACAAACTTGAGACCCGCACGCTCGACAAAGTGATGGAGCCCGGTCGCCATAGTGACGGAGGTGGATTGTATCTGATTGTTGACGAGTCTCAAGCCAAACGATGGATGTTCATGTATCGGCAAGGCAAGAGACGGCGCGAAATGGGGCTAGGTGGCGGTATCGCTGTCAGCTTAAGAGAAGCACGCATTATGGCGGATGAAGCCCGTCGCCAGCTTCGGCAAGGACTTGACCCCATCACCGAAAGGAAGCGTGAGCGCTCAGAGCGCAAGCGCGCGCTTGAGCCGAAGCGGACATTCGGCGACATGGCTTTGGAGACGATCAACCGTCTCAAGACTGGCTTCAAAAACGAGAAGCATATCGCTCAATGGGAGATGACCCTTCGGAATTACACGAAGCCTCTCTGGCCGATGGACATTTCAGCCATCACCACGGACGATATCTTACCAGTCCTAAAGCCCCTCTGGGATCGAGCACCGGAAACTGCTTCGCGCCTTAGAGGGCGCATCGAGAAGGTACTCGATGCAGCAACGGCCCTTGGCCTACGAAGTGGCGAGAACCCGGCCCGCTGGAAGGGCAACCTAGACCACCTGCTCCCGCCCCGACAGAAGCTGACACGTGGCCATCACGCAGCGATGCCCTATGCGGAGGTCCCCGCCTTCCTGAAGCGGCTCAAGAAGTCTGACGCGATTGCCAATTTCGCACTCGAATTTCTGATCCTAACCGCGACCCGGAGCAACGAGGTTCGCGAAGCAAAGTGGCAAGAAGTCGATATGGACAATAAGGTCTGGACTATTCCCAAAGCCCGCATGAAAGCGGGACGTGAACACCGCGTCCCCCTCAGCGACCGCGCGTTGGCCATTCTCACCCAAATGAAAGCGATAAGATCCGATGATTTGATTTTCCCGAGCGCTAGGCGCGGCAAACCCCTGTCTGACATGACTATGACCGCAATCTTGCGACGGATGGAAATTGTGAATGCGACCGTTCACGGCTTCCGGTCTTCATTCCGAGACTGGGCAGGAGAAGAAACCTCTTTCCCTCGCGAAGTGGCCGAAGAAGCCTTGGCCCACACGGTCGGCGATATGACTGAACGGGCCTATCGTAGAGGCGACGCGTTGAAGCGTCGAATGGAGTTGATGGCCGCTTGGGAGAAATATTTGGCAAAAAAGGAGGCTTCTCAGAATGAGGGCGACAAAGCGCGATAAGCAGCGCGAAGAACGCGAGGCGTTCAAAAATCGGGTGAGGCAGTATCGGGAAACGTTGGAGATGGACACTCCAGAAGTCGTCGCCCGAACCACTGAAAACACAGTTGGAGTTTACCACACCATAGAACGCCATTGGAAAGGGTGGCCAACGTCTGGCAGAGCCTTCGACCTGATAACAGGCCTGACTCCGGATGAGCAGAGAATCGTGAGGGGCTACCCAATAGGCAAAAAGCTAAGGCGCTTTCGGTCGTTGGTTGAAGAGTTACAAACAATCGATCAGCGCGAACAACAAGGCGAGTTCTCAAAGCAGCAGTCTGATCGAGGACGGCAGATAATGGCCATCATTTGGCATGAGTTGACCGGCTTTGGACCTGAAGCGCTTGTTCAAAACCTTCTTGCGAAAGCAAGGAGCAACGCAGCCAAAGCGCACGGGGATACAGCGAGGAAGAACAATGCTGAACGCAGCGCTTGGAAAGCGGCATTGCACGCGGCCTTAGACGCTTACTTTCAGAAGCGTTCTGCGGCTAGCTTAGTGCGGCCCGCAACGGAAATGGTTCGTCCGATGTATCAAGCGATGGTGGATAGCGGCTACCCCGATACAAGGCGAAAAGAACTGCCACCCCCCCAAGTCGAAAACGGGACGCTAAGGGACCCCGTAGCTGAAGCAAAACATGCCCAAAGTCTTCAAACGGGCGAAGTCTCTTATAATCAATTCTACAATTACATCCGCGACTACATGAACAAAAATGGGATTAGGTCAACCCGGAGCTATAAACGCGAGGCTTTCTAGAGGAAGGTCAAGCCATTATTTTTATATAGTAAAATTTTGCAACTAGCTTCTTACAAAACGCCAAGCTGCATGACAATTGAGGTTCAATATTGAATAAAAATTGCAAATAAATTTGAACAGTCGAACCTTGCTTGCATTCGCCGACATTCGTGGGGAGTGCATCAAATGCAAGAGAACACAAGTACCGACAGTCAAAAGGCATACACAGTTGCTGATTTTTGCCGACTCTTTCGGATCAGCAACACCACGTTCTTTGCTTTAAAAAAACGTGGCGAAATCAACACGATCAAGGTGGGACGTCGTACTTTAATTGATTGCGATGAAGCCCAGCGATGGCTGAAAAGCCTCTAAGTTCAACTTAATCCGACAACAATTTCGAAAATGTTCAACCGCGCTTGACTGCGCGAAGGAGAAGTCATGCCTCACGTTTCAACTCAAATTCTCCGCTCGGAGTATTGGGATTCCGTCGTGTTTTTGATCGAAGTTAGATCCCAAAGATTGAATGCCGGAGTCTACTTCGACGATCCCCACCTTGATATATCGCAAGGCACCTTGAACGGTTTTGCGAAGCGAATTTGCCGAAAGATTCCAACTGAGGCAAATGGTCTTCCAGTCGTCCTTTACTGCATCGAGAACCATCGCGGAGCGGGTTCAACCCAGCGCCTCAAATTCAGGCGGCTAATGCTGCTGCATCCCGAAGGCTATACGCGCCATCTGACACTGCCACCTTCATTCCATTTCTGGATCTCCGCGCTCGAAATTCAGGCTGAAGGGGCTTTCCCACTCTCAAAGCGGCTTCGGGAGTTAGGGCAATGAACGCGATAATTCTCGCCCCAAGTGCTACCCGGCTTGCGCCAGACACGGCAAAAATCGTGACTGAGCAAGAAAGCAAAGTAACGAATGAGCTAGGGATAGCAACCACACCACACGCACGTGTGCAGTCAAAACTAACATTGGCTGTAGGCGATTTCCATCCGCAATTTTTTGCAAGGATGCCCCAGTTCGCCTCAATGATTACTCGGTATCCGCGATTGCGGTCCGCAATCAAGGAATAGGTGAATGAAGGAACTTCGCCATCCATTCACCATTCGGATTACCAGCCCTCAGATCCGCCTCCTTGCAAAATATGCGGCGGATCGAGGGATTCCCGAGTATCAAGCGCGGCACCGCATTTTCGAGCTGGGGCTTAAGGAAGCCTTCGCGGTTCAAACACGTTCAGCTGAGGCGGAGCTCTTGGGCCTAGCCGAAGAAACTTTGGCTCGCCTCGAACGCCTCGAAGGTCTCTGCGACCGCACCCTCTACACTGCGGCCAGCGCTTACACCTTCGCCGCGCACGCTGCCCATAAAGGCGGCACAAACCCAACCCAATTGAACGAAACCCTGAGCCAAGCGACGATGGATGCCTATCGCCGCCAGCTCGAAGCTGCGAGGGCACAAAAATGAAACAGCGTCATGAAAGCTTACGACGCGGCCAAGGCCTCGTTTCACTCTATTGGTCCGCCCTCCTCGCACGCGGTAGAACCTATTCAACGGTCATCCTGATCTCGTCGGCTTGCTTGGCAGCTGCCCTGCCCGCCTTCGTGCTAGATCGCCACGAAAGGCAGCACCTACTCACCTACGGTCAGGCAGAGATTAAGTTGTTGTTCACGGAGGGACAGAAGTCAAAACCGACCATGACCGTCAAGTTTATGGGTCGCCCCCTGAAGATGCGCGCTGACCGCGTGCAACGGCACCCCCTTTATCGAGGGGCGTACCTCAAAGCCAAAGATTGGGCCATCGCAGGCGCACTTTTGGGCATTCTGCTGGGTGCAGGCCTTTGCGTGGTTTTGTTTCGCATTTTTGAAGAGTCAGGTGCCGTTTCGGGTCAAGACGACATTTTGCGTGGCACATTATTGACCACTCCAAAAGGGCTCCAAAAGCTACTGAAGCCGCACCTTAAGGATGGTTCATTCAAGCTTGCCGGAATTCAGGTCCCCGAAGTTCTGTCGACCAAGCACCTGGCTGTCATCGGGGCAACGGGATCCGGGAAGTCCGTTTTCATACGTGACCTGCTCGATCAGGCTGCAGCCAAGCATCAAGCGGCTGTTGTCTTCGATAACTCGGGAGAACAGATCAGCCTCTACTACCAACCATCAAGAGGCGACTTTATCCTAGATCCTATTGATTCTAGAGGAGTTTTCTGGGATATAATGGCCGAGGTTCGGACTCGAGCCGAGGCATCAACGATAGCTCAAAAGTTAATTCCAGATGGAAATGAACACGAGGAAACCATTTGGACGGAAACCGCTCAAAACCTCTTGACTAATATCCTAATGAAGCTGGTAACCGAGGGGCGAATGGAAATTTCGGAGCTATTACAGACTCTACAATCAACTTCCAGCGATGATCTCAAGGCTTGGCTTGCGACAACCTCGTCCGCCCGCGTGTTCACCCAAGGTGCCGAGAAAGCCTCAGCTAGTGTCCTTTTCACGATTTCAAAAGCAATAAATACGCTCGAGCTATTGAAGCACGAAGAAGCAAACGCAAAGCGGTTTACGTTTCACGACTATTTTGAAACGCTAGATCAGATTAAGGGACCAAAGCCATGGGTCTTCGTTCCAAAACGCGAACATAGTTACGAACTTACCAAAGGGTTACTGGCTTGTTGGTTGGAACTCGCGTCGACTGGAATCATGAAGCTGGAGCCCAATGAACTTCGCCGGGTATGGTATTTTGTTGATGAATTCCCAGAGTTGCCAAAGACGGTCAACTTCCCGCGCCTTTTGCCCTTAGGTAGAAAGTATGGCGCATGCGTCGTTTTAAGCCTCCAATCAATCGGCCAGCTAAGATTACGGTATAAGCCAGACGGTGCCGAAGCGCTGCTGGCGAATTGCAACACAAAATTATTATTACAATCAATGGATTATGATACTAGGCATTATGGGAGCCAACTAATTGGCGAGGTAGAAGCGGAGCTCAGGAGCGATTCCGACAATCTCGACTTTGAACACGGCAAGGGTCGGACCACGATTGGCAAGCAAAGGCAAATTAGACCCGCAATCTTGGAGAGCGAGTTTAAGCTCGAAAAATATACTGGCTACCTACTCCTCCCAGATGGATTTCCGGTGACTAAGGTCTGGCTATCCAACAAGCACATCATCGCCAGAGGCCCTGCCCGCCAGCCCGGATTTATTCCCGGGGACATCGCTGACACGCTTTATGGCCGCAGGAGCACGCCGCCAGAGAGCAGCATCGACTTCAGCGCGGGGCCTGTATAGCCATGGTTGCCACGATCTCACGTCTTTCAAGTTCCGGAGCAGCCGCCACCTATTATAGCGCGGCAGGCGAATATTACGCCGAAGGAGGTCTTGCCCCCAGCCAGTGGCAAGGCAAAGGGGCGGAGGCTTTGGGGTTATCCGGCGAGGTTTCGCCGGAAGTCTTCAAGGCTGCTTTAGAAGGCAACTTGCCTGACGGCACAGTCTTGGGAACGATCCGCAATGGAGAGCGCGAGCATGCCCCCGGCTGGGACATCACATTCAGTGCGCCTAAGTCGGTCTCAACGATTGCCCTTGTGTGCGGCGACGAGCGGCTAATCACCGCCCATGATGCTGCCGTCAAATCAACGTTGGAATTTGCAGAGGCCCATGTCGCTATGACGCGAATACGCGATGGCGAAAAGGTCGATGAGGTCAATCTAGACAATCTACTGGTCGCAACCTTTCGCCACGAGACTAGCCGTGGCGATGATCCGACCTTGCACACGCACTCCATCATCTTGAACGCCGTCCGCGATGCTGATGGAAAATGGCGGTCGCTTGAGAGCCGCGAGCTCTTCAAGCTTCAAAAGACCTTAGGCGAAGTCTATCGGCAGAACCTTGCATTCAATGCCCTCAGTCTTGGCTACAAAATTGAGATGGGTAAGGACTCGATGTTCGAGATCGCGGGTGTGCCGGAGAAGGTCCTCGAGGCCTTTTCGACGCGGTCCGCCCAGATCGAAGCCCGCTTGGAAGAACGTGGAACAGATAGAGCCCATGCTTCAGCGGCTGAAAAGCAGATCGCCGCATTGGACACCAGAGAAGCAAAATCAAAGGCTGACAGGGGCAGCTTGATGGGTGAATGGCGTGAAACCGCCGATAGCCTAGGCTTTGATCAGGCAAGCCGAATGCGCTTGGTTCAAAACGCCAAGGATCGGGCGGCAGAGCCTCACTTTGTGGACCGCCTAAATGGCATCGCCGAGATCCGCGCCTTTGAGGCAGTGAAGTTTGCCGCAGCCAAGCTCAGCGAGCGCGAGGCCGTCATGACAGTGCCAAGCCTTGCCAAGGAAGCGGGTCGCTTTGTGTTGGGGCACGCTTCCCCGCTTCAGATTGGCAAGGCCATCGAAAAGGCAGTCGCAGACGGTAATCTAGTTCCCAGAACCCACACAAATCCGCGTGGGCTGGAAACCCAAGGATTCACCACGCCAGCCAACATCGAAGCGGAAAAACAAATCCTGGCCCTCGAGAAAGCTGGCCGTGGCGCTATCGAGCCCATGCTTTCAAAGGCCGAGGCCGCAAAGCTTGTAGCCAAGGCAATCCTTCAAGCTGAAGACCGAGGCCACAAGTGGAATTCAGGCCAGAAGCGCGCCACGCTTGACCTTCTGACTACGTCCAACAGGGTCGCAGCGGTTCAAGGCTATGCAGGCACCGCCAAGACGACAACCGTCATGGCTACGCTTTCCGAGGCCGCAATGGCCCAAGGATTTGACGTTCGCGCCTTTGCACCCTCTGCAAGTGCTGCCCTGACCCTTGGCGACGCCTTGGACACCAAAGGCTGGACGCTAGAACGGCATTTGCGAACCGAAGAAAAGAAGGTCCATCCAGCGCGAGGCGGCAAACAGGTTTGGCTTCTCGACGAGGCAAGTCTTGTCTCAGCCGTCGATATGGCCCGCCTTCTGTCTGCCACCCAAAGAGCCGAGGCGCGCCTAATCTTAGTCGGCGACGTCAAACAACTTGGATCGATTGGCGCTGGTGCCGCGTTCGCCCAGCTTCAAGGGGCTGGCATGCAAACTTCCGTGCTCGACAAGATCGTGCGCCAGACAAACGTTAAGACCCTAGAGGCCGTTGAAAGCGCCATTGCAGGTCAAGCCGCCAAAACCATCAAGGCACTAGAGACCGGAGGCGGCAAGCTGATTGAGAATGCCAGCACCCAAGACCGCTACCAGCTCTTGGCTAAAAGCTATGCCGACTTGTCCCCGGCAGACCGAGCCCAAACCCTCGTTCTTGATCCATCCAAGGAAGGCAGAGAGGCGCTTACTTCTGCCATCAGGAGCGAGCTTTTGGCCCGAGGCGACCTAGGCCGAGAGGTGCTCGACTTCCCTGCCCTCGTCCCCAAGGACCTAACCAAGGCCGAGCGATTGCAAGCCAACAGCTATCAAAAGGGCGATATCCTGATCTTTGCCAAAGCCAAGCCAGACCAGCGGATATTTGCCCGAACCGCCTATGAGGTCACCGGCACTGATAGCCAGCAAGGCACGGTCTCGGTAGCCAGCAAAAGCGGCTTTGAATTCAAACTCGAACCCGCCTACTGGGGGCAAGCTGAAACCTTCACCCAAGCTCAGATGGACATGCGGACCGGCGACCGTGTCGCCTTTACCCGCAATGATCATGAGAAAGACCGCGTCAACGGCGGCACAGGGACGATCACGTCAGTCAACCGGGACCTTGGCCTAGCCACCCTCAAAGCCGACAATGGGACAGTGCATGACCTAGACCTCACCGCTGCCCGTGATCAGCACCTGCGCCACGCGTGGGTTGATACCGTCTATGCCGCCCAAGGCAAAACCTCAGAGCGCGTCCTAATTCACGCGGAAAGCGGGCGGGCGAACCTTGTCGACCAGAAGGCGATGTACGTCGCGATAAGTCGGGCGAAGTCCGAGGCCGTGGTTGTGACGGATAGTCGCGAAAAGCTGGTAAGGGGATTAGGCGAGCGCACTGGAAGTGAAACCACTGCGCTCGCCATGATGGATAAAGCTAACGGCACAAAGAGAGCGGAAGATCATCTTTCACTTTAAATGCCGTCAGCTTAGAAGCTCAAAAGTGCTAGTTCTTTACTAGCCAAGTCTCCTCTGGCGTATGGCCAGCCTTCACAGCGTCTAGATAGTAATCCGTCAAACTGGCGACGGCTCTATACAAAGCATAAGGAGCATCTTCCTCCCAAGTTCGAGATGGTCGATAAGGACCCGCTTGCCTTGGAGTATGCATTGAATGACTCAGACTAAACTTTGTTCCATTGCCACTAATAAACCGACCTATTTCCAAGGAAACAATAGTTTCCAATTGTCCAACTCGAAACTCATAACTACCAACATCATCATCGCGGTGAATAACCGTGATATACTCATTTTCTAGTGCAGTATCAAAAGTATATGCCAAAACTGATTTACCTTTCTTTCAGTTAGGGTTGCACCCATTCGCGGGCTCGCGGCAGATGGGGACGCAGTGCGTCGAGCGCAAGGGGGCTGACAGGCGACACAGATTCCCGTTATTGCCAAACAAAGTGGATTTGAAAGCTGATTGGGGCACGAAATGGGTGGAATTAGTGAGCAATTGAAAGCTGAAATTCATAAGTTTGGCTTTTTTTCAGCCGAAGAGATCGACCGTCTTGAAAGCCGTGCTGAAACGCGTGACGTGCGCGACAGGCAAACGGTCTTTATTAAGTGTCTCGTTAGAGACAAAGACGTTCAGTTGAAGCCAGAAGAAGCCATTCGGCAATTGTGGTTGGGCCGCCTGTTGGACACCTACAAATACCCGAAAAATCGCTTAACCGTTGAGTATCCTATTACATTCGGTCGCGACAGTTCCAAGCGGGCGGATATTGTTATCTTCGATGCCGACCGCCCCACGGTTCCCTATATCATCATCGAGGTAAAGCAGGGCAAGCTGAAGGACGGCAAAGAGCAACTTCGTTCATACACCCATGCAACTGGTGCCCCGCTAGCGCTTTGGTGCAATGGCGCGGAATCCGTTGTCTGGCATCGCAAGAACCCAAACTACTTTGTCCCAATCCCGCATTTGCCATCTGCTAACCAAGACATTGACCAAGTGGTCAATGAACCTTGGACCCTGCAGACCCTCGAGGACAAGGAGAATGATCGCGCGCAATCCGCATCGGGGAATAAGGCGCTTCGCGACAAGATCGTTGATCTTGAAGACGAAGTTCTTGCGAACGCTGGTGTTGATGTGTTCGAAGAAGTGTTTAAGCTGGTTTTCACCAAGCTTTATGACGAAATGTCATGTCATCAGGGCCGATATCAGTATCTGCGTTTCAGGAACAGCAACACTTCGACGAAGCTGAAATCAAGCATCCAAGAGCTGTTCGATGATGCGAAGAGGGAGTGGCCAGGCGTCTTCTCCGATGATGAACGCATTCGCCTATCGGCGGACCATCTTCAGGTTTGCGTCGGTTCGCTTGAAGAATGGAAGCTGTTCAATTCAAACTTGGATGTCGTAGACGATGCCTTCGAATATCTGGTTTCGAAATCAGCCAAGGGTGAGAAGGGGCAATATTTTACCCCACGTTGGGTGATTGACATGTGCGTAAAGATGTTGAACCCACAAGAAACCGAAACCGTGGTTGATACGGCTTGTGGATCGGCGGGCTTTACTGTCCATGCCATGTTCCACGTGTGGAAGCAGATTTTAGACGATTTAAAGTTGCCGCAGTCTCAGCTATTCACCGCCGAACGCAAGCCGCAGCGTTGTTTGGACTATGTCAGCAACAAAGTATTCGCATTAGACTTTGACGAAAAAAGCGTCCGAGTTTCGCGTTGCCTCAATCTAATTGCGGGCGATGGGCAAACCAATGTGCTGCACTTAAACACATTGGATTGGACGAAATGGGACGAGACAGTCAAACAGGATGAGTGGAACGACACTTATGGCCGAGGGTTCACTAAACTGAAAAAGTTGCGGGCCGACAAAAAACAAACTGACTATCGCCGTTTCGGCTTTGACATCGTAATGGCAAATCCGCCGTTCGCGGGCGACATCAAACAAACTGACATGCTAGCGCCTTATGTGACTGCCCAAAAAGCAAATGGGAAATACGAAACCGCTGTTGGGCGTGATCTTCTGTTTATTGAGCGTAATTTAGATTTCCTGAAACCGGGCGGGCGCATGGCTATCGTACTGCCGCAAGGCCGCTTTAACAATTCTAGCGATGAACGGGTTCGACGCTTCATTATGGAACAATGCCGCATTTTGGCTGTAGTTGGCTTACACCCCAACACTTTTAAACCACACACAGGCACTAAAACCAGTGTTTTGTTCGTCCAGAAATGGAATGATGATCCGATGGCCGGAATGCTCTGTCCAAAGGTAGACGAGTACGACATTTTCTTCGCCACTCAACAGGTTGAAAGCGTCAACAACCGAGGCGAAAAAGTTTATGTCAAGAAGGCAGATGGGACCAACGAGCGAGATAGCCACGGGCATTTCATTGTTGCCCACGACTTGTTCAATCATGACGGAAGGACCAGAGATGGTATTGCTGAAGCCTTCGCAGAATTCGCAAAGAAGGAGCGCCTAGGTTTTTTTCTCTAAGCCCCTTCAACAGCGCGAAATTCGCCGCGCTATTGGAGGGGCTAGAGGCAGCCGTAATCCCATTTAGTCAACTTGAGCGAACGGCACGGTTTGATGCTGAGTACTTTCAGCATCGGTTCATTGCATCGGCCTCATTGGTCGCCAATTTGGCCACAAGCGACGTCGCATCTTTGGTTGCTGTTTCGGATGGAAATCACTTCTCGATAAGCGAAGACTTCGTCGAGGAGGGCATCCCCTATTATAGAGGGCAAGATGTGGTAGGGACGTTCTTTATCGAGACGGCAGCCCCTAATTTCATCACCAAAGAGGCATTTGAACGCCCGTACATGACGCGCTCGCACTTGAAGAAGGGCGATGTTCTTCTTTCAATTGTCGGAACCATTGGCGAATTGAGTCTCGTGGGAACAGATGCGCCCCAGACATGCAGTTGTAAGCTGGCAATCCTTCGCCCACATTCTATCAGCGCGGAACTGCTAGCAATCTTCCTTCAATCAGAACATGGTCGAAATCAGGTTGAGCGCCTTACACGCGGGGCGATTCAAAAGAGCCTGCTGCTTGAAGATATGGACCAACTCAGTGTCCCCGCGTTTAGCGACGACTTCAGCAAATTGATTTCTGAGCTTGTTTTTTCATCTCGATTTCAATTGGAGCGCATGCACGCCAAGCAAAGCAAAGCTGAAACCCTACTAATTGAGGCACTTGGTCTTACTAATTGGAACCCGCCTGAACAACTTAGCTATATCGCATCGTCTAAGGACGCCTTCGCAGCCGGCCGATTGGACGCACAGTACTTTATGCCTGCCAAACGCTTGGTTCGCGACGCGCTTTCGGGAATGCCGGGACAAGCTCTCGGTAAACGCTTCGATTCTATTCGCGATGTTTTCGACCCTAAGAGCGACGATGCCCCACCACTTGTCAGGAACTACGACGTAACAGACGCCCTTCAGCCGGTCCTTGACGACGGAAAGTCGCCCGTGACACCCGAAGAAATAGGCAGCATGAAGAAGGTCTTCAAAGACGGTGATGTAGCCATTTCGCGGCTTAGGGCATATCTCCGCGAAATTGCGGTTGTAAGGACGTCGGGTACGCTTCCGTCAGTTGGATCGTCGGAATTCATTGTACTTCGCCCGTCCAACAGTGGCGAAAGCCAAATAGCACCAGAAACGCTCTTGACTTTCCTACGATCTAAGCCGGTTCAAACGATCTTGAAGTGGTGCCAAGACGGTTCACAGCACCCGCGCTTCAGCGAGCGCGATCTTCTGTCAATTCATGTGCCAGATGCTGTGGCGGATGCATCATCAAGAATCGAAGAAGTCGTGAAGCAGGGATTTACAGCACGCAGTCGCGCCCGCGAATTACTCGATCGCGCAAAGCGCGCAGTCGAAATAGCCATCGAAGACAATGAAGCTTCGGCGTCCCAATTCCTTGAAAGCACAGGGGAATAAGCCATGGCTAGATTACCGGAAAATGCGCGACTTTGGCTTGAACGGGCCGAAATTGACTATATCGGGCCGTTCGTAAAGGCGTGGGCGGCTTTTAACGCATGGTATAGAAATGCCGCAAACACGCGGAAAGATTTTGAAGGATTACGATACGTCAAGAGCCAAGTGAACCCGATTAGGGGACGAGTATTGCCCTTACTACGTCCGCGCGCGAATGATGAAAATGGCCGCTTTGTACCCGATTCAGAAGAGGCTGCCGAATTTAAGGCACTTATCAGAAATCTTCATTCGGCCCTTGAAGTTTATCACCTAGAGGTAGATCGAGACGAAGTTCTAGAGCGTGTTTCGTTCCGTTCTGTTTGTTTAACGAAAGGTGTCGATCTGCCAAAACTGGCTTCTTATCGGCAACATAACTATCGGGTAGATAAAGCCGGTCCCATATGGACATGTACTATTTCACAACGCGCGAACAATAACGTAACAGGGCGCATAACAACGGCTACCTACAGCATAGATGAGTTTCAGGCTGCCCCGGAATATGTTGCACTGACGCCAGAGCAACGCGCCCAATGCCTCAGTCTTTATCAGTCCTGCAATCCTCGCCCAAAGTTGGATTTGCTCAATGGGCATGCTGACCCAATCGATGTTGGTGACTTAACCTTTCGCTGTACGCCGGAGCAGTTGTTGGCAGGTCTAATTGAAGTCATATACGGGATGCGCAATGCCCTTCTACACGGCGAACTTCATCCAAACGAAGAAGCATTTAAGGCCTATGAGCACGCTTATCGGATAATATTGAAATTACTGGATTGTTTAAGGAATTAGTCTGACATGACCGAAGCCAAAAAGCGCGACTATATTGTGCGAGCACCACTCTACCCAACATATGTCGAACTTGGATCTGCGATCGCGACTTTAAACGGGAAAAATGTTCGCGTTGTGCGAGATTTGATCAATGCAATATTTGAGCAAACAGGCACGCCCCAAAACCCAGTTAATTGGCTAGAACCGGATGTGTGGATCAATGAGAGGCTGACAGGGGACCTTCAAGTTTTGGCGCATGAAATTTGGCGCGGCAGCAATAAGATGCTGAACCCTCGACACCTTTATGGAAGCTATCTTTTCATCAACCGCTTGAATCTATTGAACCAAACGGGTGGCACATATAGCCTAGGCGAACGTGGCCAAAAATTTCTGGAAAAGGATACCGACCTTCTGCGTGAACTTGATGTCGAAGAGGGCATTCCAAAAGTCTTGGCGCTTATAGCTGAACGCTCACCTTGCAAGCGCGGCGACATAATAGCCGCTTGGTCGGATTATCTGAAAGCGGTCTCGCAATTCGGCACACCATCCACTTTCAAGGACACTCTAAGCCGCCGAATACGGAACGCCACGGAACGAGGGCTTATTGAGCGTGAAGGCAGTGTTTATAAGATTTCGAGCGCGGGCCTTGATTGGCTGAAAGGATTCGCCGGGATTACCCCGATAAGCGCTGCTCCCCCGTCTCCGAAACGCGCCACTGTGCTTGAAGTGGCAGTCGCGCAAAAAGCCGACGAGCTTGTACTTTTTAAAGCCCGACTTATGGATCTTGATGCCGAGCAATTTGAGCATTTCGTTAAAGAGCTTCTTGAAGCCATGGACTATGAAGACGTGATCGTGACCAAATACAGCGGTGACAAAGGCGTGGACGTGGTAGCGCGTGTGCAATTTGGCATCAGCGAAATCACTGAAGTTGTGCAAGTCAAAAGGACCGAGGCCAACATAGGAAGGCCTAAAGTCGACGAACTGCGCGGTGCCCTGCCCTATCACAAAGCTATTCGCGGTACGATTATAAGCCTTGGAAGCTTCTCTGCTGGGGCCCAAGAGGGCGCTTTATTTGTCGGCGCTGCGCCAATAACGCTAATTGACGGCAAGCGATTGCTGGACCTTTGCATAAAACACGAAGTCGGAATTAAGCGGCGGCAAATTGAAATTTATGAGATCGATGAAGCGTTTTTTGCTGAGAAATTTAGGGCGGCGGATGACGCTGGCGGGGATATAAACACGGGTGGCGATGCTCGACCAGATACTGAGATTGGATAACTGATTTGCAAATCAAAGACCTTCCAGCGCCGATAACTGCGTCTAAAGCAGATTGGCTTGCGGGCGACGATTGGCTTGGATTTACCCCAACAGGAACCGGTTCAGATGCACAAGAAAAATGCCAAAGCACGATTAGGAGACAGTTTGGGAACGGCTTCGTTTTAGAATATGTCACGGAGCAATTTAACGAACCAAATCCGGGCTTCGAGAATGCACCAGACTATCTGGCCGAAATTGAAGCTCACAAGCCAATGGCAGGACGCTTGATTGCGGTTCATCGACTTAGGGCAACACATAGGCCCTTGATTGAAATTATTGGGAAAACTGCTTTTGAAAGGTTGCAAGATAAGTGGGCGCAGAACGGCAAAAGAATTCGCTGGTCTGTCGCGTTCCCAATTGTTGAAAGCTACGAGATTCTAGACCTACCAAAGGCCAAAGATGTCTTTGGTGATGCGTCTTACAGAAGCTTGTACGCACGTTCCTCAGCAACCTTACGCGAACTCAACGATGAGCAGCGCGATTGCCTTAGTGAGCTTTTCATCAAGCCGCGCATTAGCAGAAATGCGTGGATTGGCATTGAGGACGAATTCGAGGCAGCCAAACGAAGTGAGATCAACAGGCGCACACAGAGCCTTGTGGACCTAGATTTGGGGGCGTTGGAAGGCGTTGCTGAGGAGCGGCGCGCAAAAGTTAAACGGCGCGCGGCTTGGCTTGCCGACAGCTTTATTCGAAACCGTCAAAAGGACGGGACTCTGCGATGCGACGATTGCAACTTTGATCCTGTAAAGGTCTTCCCCACTGGCGACGTGAAACCGCGTTCATTGTTAGACGTCCACCACAAAACCCCGCTTGATGAGGGTGTTAGGTACACAACAGTCGCAGACTTCGCGCTCCTGTGCCCAACATGTCATCGAATTGAGCATGCGAGGATTCGATTGAAGTCTTTTTGACCTAAAATTATTGAAACGCCTCCGTCATTCAACTCCAGCAAGTTCATCCACCTGGTTGAAGTTACAGAGGTCAATAGGTATGCGAAAGGCGCTGTGATTTCCTTGGACCAATGTTGGCGCCCTTCTTGTGAGCTCAGATTCGAATTTCACATGAGATCATTTTTTGTGCTTAGCAGGACAATCCGATCTTGCCTTCACACAACAGAGTCTTTTATAAAATGTCATATAAATTAGTATTTAATCGCTGTATTAGTACTCCGAACAAAGGCCAGCAACGATAGTTGTGCAATCCTTTCCACCGCTGCATTGGCTCAAAAGTGCCAATGCAAGCACAAAGACCCATGGCACTAAACACCAGCGCCCAATCTTGAATAAGAGATCAGTAACTGGCGTCGGCTGCGGGCTGGGAGCGCTTGGAAACAAACTCATGAAGCCAATGAAGCCGAAAAGCCCCAGCAGAGCCATGATCACATATATCCAATCCGTCATCTGATTCGTCCCAACCACAATCTTGCTTAGGAATGCATAGGAACATTCAAACGGGCAGCAAGGAAAAACTTCCTATTGAGCTCTGATTGAGAGGTTTTAGAACTTCCAATACCTCATGCTCAACAAATAGGTGGGGTAAAAAGTGGGGCGCCAAACCCCGATTCTTATAAATACTTATAAAAATCAGTATTTTAAATCAAAAAACTGGCGGAGACGGAGGGATTCGAACCCTCGGTGCCCTTTTGGAGCACGCTCATTTAGCAAACGAGTGCCTTCAGCCTCTCGGCCACGTCTCCGCACATTCGTCTGATAGCCCGACAAAAGGGGGCAGAGCAAGAGCATCACGTCAGTGAAGCTGCACAGGGGGATTTGGGGGTCGGGAAATGGGAACTCCAACCTGCATCCTGCGCGGTTTCGTTAATAGGGCGTCTACCCAATGCTGATAAAGATCGCTTTAAGGAGCCTCTCGGCAATGACACGCATGGAATACACGCAAGAACTTGCTGGCGATCAGCCCGCTACCTTGGCGCGCAAAGCGGCACGTGGCGCGCGTTGGTATCGCTCAAGCTTTGGACGCGCCCTCGAAATTCTCGACGTGGCGGTCATTCTTCTTGTGCTGACCTATGTCTTGAAAGTGACGACCGCCGATCATGTCTTTACGGTCGCATTGAGTGCTTGTTTGCCTATGGCCATAGGCGGGATTGGTCTGTGGTGGATTTTGCGAGAGCATGATCTGTATCGCTTTGACGCTGAGCCCTCAGCGGTGACGCACGGCGTCAAAACCCTCGGCGCGGTGGTGCTGGCTTTGCCTATGACAGCAGGAGCCGGGGCGTTGGTGGCTTTGGCAGCAGGTCGCGCAGCGGAAGCTGGGGCCTGGGAAGCGGGTATCGCCACTCTCTTAGCTGGCTGTATAATTATTTCGGTGCACTTTTTTTCTGCGCTCATTTTAGGGGCGATGATCAAAGCCGGCTTATTCTCCTTGAATGTTGTGATCGTAGGGGCAACGCCGCTAGCCCATAAGCTGATTGAGGAAGCCAAAGCTTCGGGCGACATTGCCGTCTTGGGCGTCTTTGACGACCGAATGGACCGGGCCAAACCTCTGCCAAACGGCGTTAAATTGTTGGGCGATCTCGATGATTTGATGAGCTGGCCGCATTTGCCCAGTATCGACCGGGTTATTGTGGCAGTCTCCAGCACGGCGCAAAGCCGTGTGCTCCAATTGGTCAACAAATTGCGCTCTATGCCGAACAAGGTTGTGCTGGCCATTGATATGCAGGGATTTGACAGCGACGGGACGACGATCGGCCGCATCGGCAATCGCCCCGTCGCCTATGTTTCGGGTGCACCCGAAGATGCCAAACGTGCTTTCTGGAAGCGGGTGCAAGACCTTGTGTTTGGGACGTGCATCCTTGTGATTGCTGCGCCCGTGATGGCCTTGATCGCGGTGGCAATCAAGCTTGATAGCAAGGGTCCAGTTTTCTTCCGCCAGAAGCGGCACGGATTTAACAATCAGGCGTTCAACTGTTGGAAATTCCGCTCCATGCGGGTGGAGACAGCCGACGCTTGCGCGGCCCAACAAGTGACGCAGAACGACCCCCGCGTGACCAGGATTGGCCGCTTCATTCGCGCCACGTCGTTAGATGAGCTGCCGCAATTATTTAATGTCTTGACTGGCACCATGTCGCTCGTAGGGCCGCGCCCTCATGCCATCGGCATGAGAACTGGCGATCAAGAAAGCGAAGCTTTGGTGGCTGAATATGCCCACCGCCACCGAATTAAGCCCGGCATGACAGGATGGGCCGCCATTCACGGCTCTCGTGGGCCAGTTCATTGTGCGGAAGAAGTGGCCGAACGGGTTGCGTATGATATCGCCTATATTCGCGATGCGAGCCTTTGGCTCGACCTTTGGATTATGGTGAGAACCCTGCCCGCTCTCTTAGGCGACAAAGGTTCGGTGCGGTGAGCCTGCCTACAATCCATGCCAATGAGGTACAGCACCAGTCATGATGGGTCGTCACCTCATGACCTATTTAATCCCAAATCTGGCCCAAGCTGTGGCCAGTTTTGGCATGGTTGCCGTTTTAACGCGCCTACTTAGCGACGACGATTATGGCCGCTATACCTTGGTGTATGCGGCCATGACTTTGGCGCAATATCTCTTCGTCGTTTGGATCGAGGCAGCCGCCGCCCGCTTCTATGCGGATGCCGCAGAAAAGGGCGAAAAGCCCGCCCATTTTGCTACTTTGATCGCTTTGTTTAGCTGGTGCGCCGGCGCGTTTGCGCTGATCTCCATCGCAACCCTTCTGTTGTGGCCAGCTGACCTCAATCTGAAAATCGTGGTGGCGGCAGCCTTTGGCAGTGTGATCACAAGGTCATTGATCAAAATTGCTTTAGAAACAAGACGGATGGCTCAAGAGGCCAAACGCTTTGCCGTCGTAGATACCTCACATACGCTCTTGGCCTTTGGGCTTGGGATTGGCTGTGTTGTGTTTTTTGCCATGGGCCCTGAAGGTCCGTTCATCGGCATGTTGATCGCTTCCGTCATTGTGCTGGCGATAGAAGGGCCAGCCTTGTGGATGGCCGCGCGGAAAGGGTCGCTGCAGCCCGAACGCGGCAAGGCTTACTTCGCCTATGGTGCGCCCTTGGCAGGCGGCCTTATCTTAAGCCTAGCTCTGACAAGTGGGGACCGTTTCGTGATCGCAGCCTTTTTGGGCGAAGGCGACGTCGGGGCCTACTCTGCGGGCTATCAAGTTGGCGCGCGCATTCTCGACATCATCTTCACGTGGGGTGCCGCAGCCGTGACACCCATCTTAATTGCGGCTTATGAGCGCGGCGGCCCGGCCGAAGCTGTAAAGGCAGCCCATCAAGGTTACGTGGTTCGCCTTGGTATTGGGGCACCCGCCGCTTTGGGTATTGGCCTACTCGCTGGGCCAATTTGTGAGATCTTGATCGGTGAAGCCCTACGTGAGCGCGCGATCCAAGTCGTGCCGTGGATCGCGTTTTCTGCCTTGCTGGCGGGCATGTGCGACTATTTTTCCGAAGCCTTCATGCTGTCGAAAAAGGCATTACAGCGGGCGCTCTTGCTTCTGGTGCCGGTGATTACCAGCCTCAGTCTAAATGTGCTTCTGTTGCCGAAGTTTGGCTTGATGGGCTCAGCTTACGCCAATGTCGCTGCCTATGGTCTTGGCATGACCATGCTGGCGTGGATCGGCCGACGCTATGTGGCTTTACCGATTCCCCTTTTGGAAACTGCCAAGATTGCAATTGCTTGCGTCTTGATGGCCGGCGTGGTGCTGGCCCTGCCAAGCTTTGGCGCATTCCAAGACCTTATCCTCAAAGGCGGGCTCGGTGCCTTGAGCTATGGTGCCTTTGTTATCCTCTTGAATGTCGCTGGCGCGCGCGACTTTGCCAAGGCTATGTGGACCCGCCTGCGCCCGCAAACGGGGGCTTTATGAGCGAAACGATTTTTTCCAATGGCGTAAGGGCTGAACGCCCTTTGGAACTCAGCATCGCCACGCCTTTTTTTCGCAACGACCCCAGTCAGCTGATAGAGAATTTGTCTCGCCAAATGACGGGCGAAGCAGTTGAGTTGATCGTCGTAGATGATGGGTCACAGGACCCCTCGGTGACAGCTACGGTCGAAGCAAGTCTCCAAAACTTAAATGTCCCTGCCAGTCTGATCACGTTGCATGACAATCAGGGTCGTTCTGCGGCGCGCAACCGTCTGATTGCGGAGGCCAAGGCCTCTGTCATTTTGTTTCTGGATTCCGACATGGCCCCAGATTCTCCAAGTTTTGTGGCAGATTGGCTGAAGCTTGCCCGCGATCCAACCACGGAAATTGTGTATGGGGGATTTTCCACCCTGCAGGTCCCCGATTGCGCTGCTTTGGCTTTAGCCAAAATGGTGGCCGAGAAGTCCGATTGCTCGTCGGCAAGTGAACGTCAAAGCCGGGGTGCACTGGCGGTAGCTACATCTAACCTACTCGTGCGCAAAGCCATCTTGAATGATACGCCTTTTGATGCGGGCTTTTCTGGCTGGGGCTGGGAAGATGTTGATTGGGCTTTAAGAGCAGAATCAAAGGGGTATGCGGTCCTTCATGCCGACATTCCAGCAACCCATTTAGGCCTAGATGATGCTGCAACCCTGCTCGACAAATTCGCAAAGGCCGGACCGAATTTCCGCCGCATCGTCGAACGCCACCCCAGCATGGCGGCATTGCCGGGCACAAAGCTGGCTCAAACCTTGACGCGTCTGCCTGCAAGGACTTGGATCAAGTCTGTGTTGAAGGCCATGGTGTTATCGGAGGCACTGCCTCTAGCGATCCGGGCACTTGGAGCACGTCTATGGCGGGCTTTATGGGCGGCAGACGCACTTAGCTGAGGCGGTTACGGGGGCCGGGCTTGGACGCGACGGCAAAGGTGCTGCTTGATAGGCCCCCTGATAGGGAGCCCCGGCGTTCAGGGGGTGAGAAGTGCGGGGCTGTTGTGCAAGTATCAAGGGCCGGATACCCACCCCAAAGCTCAACCCCGCCAAGAGTACCACCCAAGAGCCAAGAACTGAAGGCCGTGGCCGAAAGCTGCAACTCGTGCTGTTCGACTTCTCGCTGTGCCGCACGCCCACCGACAACATCACCGCCGGTACCCACCCCTACCTCGACCCGTTCCTTTCGCTGCGCAAGCCACCGCGGTGGGACCTCTACGCCGAGCGCTTCGCCACCGCCGTCACGCTCTACGAAATGGCCGTGGGCCAACCACCTTTGTGGGGAGACGGGCAGACCTCGCCTGCCAAGATC
>VKHH01006240.1:0-23014 GCA_015144975.1 Epipyxis sp. PR26KG
GCTGATAAGTTTGAACAAAAAAATAAAAGATCAAATATCTCTTAAAACATAATAATAATAATAATAATAATAATAATGATAATAATAATTTATTAAATTATTATTATTATTATTATTGTTTATGTCTGATAAGAAGATATAAGATGCAATTAACTTTTTAAACATAATAATAATTAATATGATTTTGTCCACAAACTATATTTATTATGATTTTTATTATTTTCAGCTCTTTACATCAAACTGCTTAATTTATAATATGTATATATTATATGATAATGTCGACTTTGTCTTTTTAATAAGTTTGATAACTTTCATCCTTTCATCCAGCTATTATATGTTGTTAACTTATTATGGTATTATAATTTATAATTCTTATAATTTATGATGATAATAATTATATTTTCATTCAATAGGATCCGGAAATGGTGACGAGGAATCCCGTGTGATTCGAGAAGAAAATTTAATTGATACTCCTGCGAAACTGCCTGATCCTGGATCATTCGATGAAATCCAGGAACCTTATGTTCGATTAGAAATGATCACACCTACAGAATACACTGGTGCTCTTATGGATCTTGGACAAACCAGAAGAGGAACGTTCATTGAAATGAAATATCTCACACCAACAAGAACGAATATTATTTATGAGGTAGAATATTTTTATTACTTTTCATATTTCCATAATATTATTATATGATATTATTAGATACCACTTGCAGAAGTTATCACAGATTTCTTTGATCAGTTGAAAAGTCGCACGAAAGGATATGCTTCCATGTCATTCACAGAAATAGGTAATTGTAATTCATTCATTCATTCATTCATTCATTCATTCATTCATTGTAATACAGCTTGTTATTATGATAGTTATCTAGAAACATTTACAATTATATTATGTGTGTTAACTGTTGCGCATATGCGAAATCCACTAACATCTGGCTATTATTATGAATTCGATTGATGGTATATGATATCATATTACTATTATATGATAATACAATAATATAATAGTAATATGATATTATTATTATAAATATTTATCATAATAAATCATTTCAAACAATTTCAATCAATCATCATAACTCTACCTTTACAATTAATTTCGATAATAATTATTGATTGTTTTAATATGCTGTATTGTATAAATGAAAGGATTCCGAACTGATAAATTAGTTCGTCTTGATATAAAAATCAATGGCGAGGATGCGCCGCCACTTGCAACCATAGTTCACCGAGATAAAGCACATGACATTGGAAAAATTATATGTAACAAATTGAAAGAATTGATTCCACGACAGCAGTTCAAAGTAAGTTGGATCGATTCGTATCATATCTATAATATCTATTATGATTCGATTATTGTAAAATTATGTCAATTAATTAGAATGTGACTCATTTGTTTGTAGGGTTTCAAATTCAATATTACCACTTGTAAATCATCATATTCACTTGATAGTAATTTTATAATACATTTTCTGTTTATAAATATAATATTAATGATATTATTATTGACATTGTACAGGTTCCTATTCAAGCATGTGTAGGTGTTAAGCCTGTAGCATCTGCACAAATCTCAGCTGTTATGAAAGATGTTTTAGCGAAGTGTTATGGTGGCGATATATCACGAAAGAAGAAGTTGTTACAAAAGCAAGCCAAAGGAAAAAAGAGAATGAAGAGTATGGGGAAAGTTAATGTACCACAAGAAGCTTTCATGGCTGTCATTCGTATCAATGATAATGCTGGATATGCCGAATGATATTGATACTTTTATAATTAACAGAATATTATTTTGGGAACTATTTAATAATCTTAATTTATAAAAACAGCATTTATTCTAATTTTATAATCCAAATATTATTTTTTGGTGTGGAATTTCGAGATGCGGGCGGTTCGACCATTCGATTTTCGTATAATCGTATCTTATATATGATCATTATTTCCCGAATTTGACATTTAAAATGTTGCAAATTATTCTATAAAAAGCTAGAATAATGATTATTAGAAATAACATATTCCGTATGATGCACTCTCTTACTATCCCCCTGCCACTGTATATGATATAATAATAGGTGTTTTGTATATAATGACCCCTTCATATGAAACCGATTAAAAGTTAAATAATATAACTATACTAATCTAATAAATCCAATTACTCGAAGGTTATAAGACACATCAAATAACATGAATATGATGATAAATAAAGTATCATGTTGAAGAATATCGCATTGCATCCAATTTTATTTATTCTGATTGAGGAAAAGAGTGTTAAGCTTAAGAGGGCTCTCTGTTCTGTTTTATAGTTACTTGTCCATTAATCTATTCATTCATTCATTCATTCATTCATTCATTCATTCATTCATTCATTCATTCATTCATTCATTCATTCATTCATTCAACCATTAAAAAAGAGTTGTATAAAAAATAAAATTTTAATTTATTGTTTGAAAGAAGACTCGAATTGCTTGTAATATTTTTTAAAGAAAGCTTTATCTAACAATTATACTACTGGTATTGATAATAATATAATAAAAATGTATAAAATGATTTGCAATTCCTAAAAAAGCGAAACTGACACGTAACTCTTTAAAAAAAATCCAGACTCTTTGCAATTAGTAGACTCTTTGAATTCATAATAGCAAAATACAGGAAATTAAATATTCATAACTTCTTAAGGAAAGTTCGAATTCCTGTGATTTTCTACTATAAAATAATCATATATATTATTTTTCCACACCCTTTTCAAGAAATAATTGTGAATATACTAATAAAAAATAAGTAATAAATATAAATCTTATTTCCTATAAAAACATATTTCATTTTGATTTAAAAAAATTGGTTTAAGCTGACATCGAATAAAATGAATTATAATATTAGTAAGATTATTATATACAAACACATATACATAATAATAGTTTAAAACATTTGAAATGTTATCCAATTATTTTAATTTACAAAAAATACAATTAGAAGATAGTTTAATTTATTCATTATATGAGCATATTCCATCCCATAAATAGCAAGAATTTATTATCCGAAGTTTATGATTTCCAATTTATTGTCTATAATATTTCTTTGTTTTTAGACTTTTTCTTTGTTTACATCTAATAATAACCATATTTAATAATAAATACATTAAAAATAATAAATTTAATCAAATAAATAATCATAAATAATTATAAATAATGATATTTACCATTTTGCATATTTTTTATATTATCTCATCTCTTCTATGCTTAATGCATTTAATCATCTTGTGATTTTGAAAATTTCAAACCTAATCCCATCCCATGATTATGTGAATTATTTTCTCTTAATAACCAACTTGCTTTATTCCGTTCATACAATATCGGTAAACTCGTCGAATCGTTACTACCAGTAGCTGAGTTATTAATACCGTTTGTATTAATGGATGAACCATCATTGCTTATTTCATTTCTTATCATTTCATCAGATATTTTCCGATTAGAATTGTTTGTATTACTATTATTCGGTGGATTATTTTGATTTAATAATGAACCAGTCGACAAAGGTCTGTTATTACTATTTAAATTATTCGATTTGTTTCGAATCTCAACAATGGAATCTGTAAGGGTAGTATCTTCTTTCGAATTTCTTCGTGATGAAGTTCTATTTGCAGATACACTTCTTCTTTTAATGCTATTGCTACTATTAAAAGCATTATTTGTCACTGAAATGAAGTCAGAATCATCCTGTGTTTGTCGTTCATCAATTGTCCAAATGTTCTCAACACTATTTCCTCCCACTCCTCCACTCATATTATGATTACTATTATCTTTTTTGATACTATTTTCACGTTTCACTCCTCCTTCCAAATGAGCAGAATTACGATGTAATTGAATTTTTTTACGTTTCGATTCAATATCACCACTTTCATACACTTTCTTCATTGAACCAGTGAAATTAGAAGGGTTTGTTAAACGAGTATAAACTTCATTTTTATTTAAAGCGCGACTATTAGTAGCAGTATTGGTCACACTACTACTAGAATTAGTTGTACTGCTTGTTGGGTTGGAACCATTCGAATTATTAGTATTATTAAAATTAATATTGTAATAATTGTTATTGTTATTATTATTGGAGACTAATGATGACAATGAGTTGTTTGATACGGATTGTAGAGTTGGTTTAAATGGTTCTATTCCTCCAGTTCGTGTGATCTCTTGGTTAAGAAATTCAAATTCGTCTATTATTATTGAGTAGAATAAAAACATGTCAAGCGATAATTTAATAATAATAACATAATAGAGAATTTAAGGTACCTATCACACTCTCTGAGTCGTCCTCATCAGCATAAGTGTTCACATAAGCAGCAACAAATCCTGTTCCTGTCCCAGGTGCGAATGACACACCTCTCTTTAATGGTGTTGATGATGACTGGGCTTTGTTATTAGCTGACTCTATGAAATGTTTGCCAGTCTTACCGAGTGTCATCAGACCTACGAACAATATCATATCACCAAGTCAATTAAAAGGATGACTAATAGATCTAAATTAAAGCTAATAAAATCTACCTGATTTGTAATCATCTGCAAGGTCTCTAAATAAAGTTCTATCTTCTTCGAGAAACTTGATTTGACTCATTAATTCTTCATTTTCACGTTGTAATCGTTGCTGAGTATGCTCTAAATCATTGCATTTGGAATGATAATCCATATATTTCTTCGCTTCAGCGGTCAACTGTTCATCCAATAACTTGTTTTTCTCCAAAGTAATTTCTAATTGAATTTGTAAAGATTTTTCATTGATAAGTTTACTTGTATTTAATTTGTTATCTGTGGAATGATCATAATTATTAAGTAACTCAATCATAGCCTTGGCAGTAGTAGTGACAGGCTTAGAATCAACTGCTGATTTCAAGACATCTAATGCAGTCGCATTCTCATAAAATGCATGTAATTTTAAATCATATTCATGTGATAATTGAGTTAGGTTCATATCATTGGTTAGTTGCTCTTTCATTAATTTATCATATGAATCTTCTAATTCGAATCGTAATTTCTTATTCTTTTTTGTTAATTGATCTATTTCTGAATGATAATTAGCAATTGCAGTATTAGAACTTATTAACATATCAAATAGCAAGCGGATTAATTGATGACTTGCAGGTAAAGAACCAGCAGCAGTGCTTTTCAGCACTTCCATAATGCGATCAATATCCAAACTGGAATTATTATTAGCTTTGTTATTGTTATTATTATTGTTGTTTTCTAGTCTGCTCTTAATATGAGCGATTTCGATATTCTTCTCATTTAATTGAGTCATAATATCAGATAGTTTATCTTCAATTTCATATAGTGTTTCTTCTTCCTCATATGATAATAATGAGCCTGGAGGGCCAATACGTGATTCGTTATTATCATTTTTCTCATTATTATTATTATTATTATTATTATTATTATTATTATTATTATTATTCAATTGTTTTTCTAATTCCTCTTTTTTAGCTAATAGTTCTAATTGATATTCATATTGACGTTTCAATGCTTCAGCAGCTGATTCTCTCGATGAAATCTCAGAAATTTTCTTATCCAACCATTTTTTTGTTTTTAACTCATCAACAGATAATAATCTAACAAGTCATATTATTAAGTATAGGGTCACACATAATAACAATAAAGTATTATAAGTGAATAGTTACCTCTTATTTGTTGGGACTCTAGACATCGCTTTCAATGTGCTTTTGATATTTGCCATTTCTATGTTTTTCTTTCTTAATTTAGCTTCTCCTTCTTTTACAGCATATTTCACACGTTCTTCAGCCATGTCTTTTGTCTTTTCTAATCGTTTCATAACAGAATCTTTCTTCGACAATTCTAAACAACAACAATAATAATATAACATCCATCTTAATAATTCATAAGAACAACTATTAGTTGATGTCGTTACCTTTTCTCAATTTTTCGATTTCAATAGTTTTTTCTTTTATTGCATTATTATGTTGCTTCTTCTCAGCTTGTAATACTTTAGTTAAATCTACTTTCGATTTCTTCATTAATGATATTTCAGACTCAAGTTTAGTTAATTGTAATGAATATCTTGATTGAATTTGAGACATATGATTTAAATCATCTTGTTTTTTCTTTAAAAGTCTTAATTCATCATCTTTTTTCTCTAATTCTTCTTTTAATTGTTTTTCTTTGGCTGTAGTACTTGATGATGATGTGGATGATTGTTTGGATTGGGTATTCTGCAATTCTAATGCTAATAAATCTCGTTCATCTTGTTTATCTTTCATTTCTTTATTAAGAACTTGTAATTTTTCTTCATAATATAGTTTCATTAAACTATATTTGTGCTGACTTTTGGTCAATTGGACAAGTAACTGTTCTTTCACTTGAATCGATTTACCCATTTCATTAACTTCGATCGTCAATAACTGCTGTCTTCTTCGGAATGCTCGTTCTTCATCTTCATGATCGACTGCCAAATGTTCGCTTTTTTTGTTTTTATCGCCCTTATTTGGATCTTCATTTTCATCAACCTCATCTGAATCATCATCACTGATATCTTCATCGCTATCTTCACCAGCATCATTACTGTCAGCATTAGTTTCTTCGGTTGCTACATTATTCGACTTCTTTGATTCTCGTAACTGATGTTTACGTTCGAATTTTTTTAACATATCAGATTCAAATTTCAACTGATCTCTTGTTTCAGCAATTAATACTGCTACACTACTCGATAAATCCTCATTAGCATTATCCATTAATTCTAATGGTTCATCAAATGCAAATCCAGCAGCACGATTGTTGTTATTAGAGTCACGATTAAAGCTGTCAAACACGAAATCATTGGATTTTTTAACTTGAAAACTTTCTTGTAAACTAATTTTCTTTTTCAAATCTTCGATTTCTTTAATATAACTAGCGAGTGTCTTTGTGAAAATATTTTTTTCATCTTTTAATCCAACTACTGAATTATTATTATTTTTGTTGATTTGTAATTCTGCACTTATTTGAGGAGATATATCACTATCATCGTCACTGTCGGCTTCATTCATATTTGGTGCAGGTAGTCCACTACTAACAGGATTTGATATGATTTCCAAAATTTTGGCTTCATTTGGTGCTACTTCAGTCCATTTAGCTTTGTAATATTCAACTTCAGCTTGGATCAAAATATTATGTTCTGAAATTTGAGAATTTTGTTGTTTCAAATGTTTCATGGATTCCATTAATCTTTTCAACTCAAAATCTGATTCTGACAATCTCCCTTTCCATTCCAATACTTCATTTTGAGATGCTTTTAACTGTTCATTAAGTTTATTTATGAATTTTTTATCATTATTATTTCGATTTAAATTATTATTTGCATTATGATTCATTTTCCCACCAGCATTTCCTCCAAGATTAGCATTCATTTTCTTCAAATTTGATGTATCATTTGTAAGAGCAAAGTTTTCCAACATTTCAATCGTAATATCATTCTCTGACTCAATGTATGACTTTGATTTCCTCATCTCTAAAAGTTCTAATGATACGACTTTCAATAATTGTTTCAATTCATCGATGACAATAATGGTAGGATCACGATTGACAATTGGTTTATTTTTAATATTTCTCGCACGATTTGCATACCGTAAAGCATTAATAGATTCAGAAAAGTTTAAAGAAGCTGGAGAAACACAGCAAATCATCAATGTTTTCGAATTTCCACCTAACGAATCCTAAAAATAGGGTATTAGTTATGGTAAAAAAATCATAATTTATGGTGTATATATGAACAAGCGTAGGCGTCACTTACTTGCAAAATACGAGTTAATTTTGAATCGCGATAAGGTACAAATACTTTTCCTTTCTTTTGATCATCGCCTAATGCACTTATGACATTGCCCAGTGCTAATAAACCTTTATTAATATCAATTCCTTCCTTTAATTGAACACCTTGAGCACCGGTTCTTTTAGCACGTTCACTACCCGCTAAATCAACGAAATGAAATTTACACTTTCGAACTTCTTGTGGTGAATGCTTATCAATAGGAACTAGTCTCAAATCATTGACATTATTTGAGGTAGATTCTCCATTAGCATCATCTCGATCAGGAATAACAACTCCAGTATGTATGGTTCTTTCTAATATTACCGTGAATATAGCTAAAAGAAATACATGTAATAATAAAAATCATTATCATTTTAGTAATAGTTAATAATTGAGAAAATTATAATATAAAAATGAAAGGATCTTACCGTGAGACCTCGACGAGGTTTGATTCATGTTGGTTGCAGCTGTAATACGATGTTTTGTACCATCTTCCAGTGCTTTTAACATTTGCTGAACTGAACTCACTAATTCTTCACGCGCACCAGACACAAATACTTCTCCATCTGCAGTTTCACGAATGGAAACTTTTGATGTTCTGGTTTGGTCAAGCAAATCTTTTATATCTTCTCCGTATATCTCCAAGAATTGAACGGATATTTTATAAGTACTCGTTGGATCTTGTTTTTCTTTTTTAACAACTGTTTCAAACAAATAGTTAATAACTCGAGGAATTATTCCATAATATTCAGGTGGCAAATTGGTAGACGCTGAGGATCCCATAGTCCAAGTTTTACCACTTCCTAAAATTCAAATGTGTCATGATAAATTTTCCATATTAAATCCAAATCGAAACTAGGGTTGAGCTTTAACTTAATCGTATTACCTGTTTGTCCGTAAGCAAGAATTGTTGCATTGAAACCATCAAACGCAGCTATTATTCGAAAAATTAGTACCATTAGTATTTTAAGCTTACGAGAGACGAGAGATCATTTATAATCTATAATTACTGTACCATTTACAAGATCTACAACACATTCCTCATATATGAAATTTTGCTCAGTTTCTGATCCAAACACATAATCAAATGTGAAATAATTATCCTGTCCAGCTATTATCTATAAGAAGTGAAAACACTCAACACTATTACACTATATTTACATTTAGTGTTTTTCGGTGAGAAATGAGTTAAAAACTCAATTCAATCAAAATAAAACCATATTTTAAGTTTATTAGTACGGATGTTACAATCAACCTGACAATCTTCTGTGGAAGCAACTATACATTCTCCGTTTGAGTCTTGGCTGAGCTCCTTCTCACTTAGAGGTCGGATTCTCACCGCCACTTTCACACTGGTATCCATACTGTATAACTAAGATCAGCGCAGGTAGATATTCGTATAACTAATACCAGCGTAATAGGTGAATCAAACTATCCGAATTAGGGTTTATTGCAATATCCGATATTATAAAAAGTAAAAAGTTGAAATAACGAATGAATTGGATGCTATACAATGCATAATTAAAGTTCAATAGAAAATATCCTACCTATTTAAAAATTCAATTAATAATCTTGTATTAAGTAAATTATGAAGGAAGAAACATTAAATCATTGAGGAATAACGAAAATTTAATATCCAGCAAAATCCAGAAAACACAGTTGAACTTTAGCCACACACTCTTTCATATTCACAACTCATAACTAAAATAGAGCCATTTGTCGCATCTACTATAGCTTGGCGATTAAAGCTGTGTTTTACTAGAAGACCATGTCAGCGATTGTAGAAAACAAAAAAATCTCAAGCAATGAGGTACTTAAATTATTTAAACTCTGTTTAACTCCAGAATTTACAATTGAGATAAATTTTACAGTATGGAGAAATTATGTGCAATATTTGTGTAATAGTTCACATTCAGTGTAAAATGAAATCATATAACTGTACTTATATCAAATAGGATGCTGATTCTGATGAGGAAATCGAACAGCCCGTTGAAGCTACTAAGGCGGATGAACCTGTCGAAGACACAACTCTCGCGAATTCGGATGTCGTCACAAAGTATCAAGAAGCAGCCAAAATTGCCCAACAAGTGATGGCAGAAGTTATTCTAATGGTACAGTGTATTTCTTTGTTGATAATTAGCTTTAATTAATTTTATTCGTTGTTTTAATTTTTTTTAGTGTGTTCCTGGTGCACGAATTGTTGATATTTGCCGATTTGGAGATAATCTAATTGAGCAGGTGAGCCATTCGAATGATTCATTTGAAGATATTGAATATCTTAGTATAAATGAACGTAATTATATTTTAAGTAATATAAATGAATTTGAAATAGAAAACATCAGCCATTTTCAAAGGAAAGAGTAAATCAGGGAAGATCATTCTCAAAGGAGTTGCTTTTCCTGTCTGTATTTCTGTGAATGAATGCGTATGTCACTGTTCACCGCTTGAATCTGATGATTCGGTAAGACTAACAGTAGCATGAATGATATTTTATTAATATAGCTGATGTCTTAATGTTTGTAATATTAAGTATCCTTTGCTAGCATTGGAGGATATGGTTAAGATTGACTTAGGCGTTCATATTGATGGATTTATTGCAGTTACAGCACATACTGCGCTCGTTGGCTATCCAAATATAGTGCCCCCTGAAGCTCTAGCAACTGGTCCAAGAAGTAATGTGGTAAACGCTGCATATATGGCTGCTGAAGTCGCTGTGAAGCTTCTAAAACCAGGTTAACTATTTTTTAAATTAATAATTCTTCTCCACATAGAGCTAGCTGAAATATTTTTCAATAGCTTTATTTCGATTTCTATAGAATTTGGCTAATAAAATTGAATATATTTACAACAATTAATTGTTCTCGTCTAGGAAATACCAACAATATGATTACTAGTGCCATTAAATCTGTTGCTGAACTCTATGGCGTCAACCCAATCAGTGGAACTCTTTCCCACCAAGTAATACTATCCTTTATTATATATAATTTGTTTTATGTAATTGTAATGATATTATTCTAATATATTTTATTGTTTTTATTGTGATGCTACAGATGAAGCAATTTGTTGTTGATGGTAACAAGATGATATTACTGCGTGAAATGGAAGGTGATAGAGAGAAAGTCGAAGCTTGCAAATTTGAAACTTATGAAGTATATGCATTGGATATCGCCATGTCAACAGGCGAAGGAAAACCAAGAGAAACCGGTAATTAATTTTTACTATTTTTAATGTAACATTTTACCTCTTAATTCTTACAAGCAAATCAACTTGTAAATTAATTGTTAACAGGAAATCGTACAACTGTGTTTAAAAGAGCAGTAGATCGCAAGTATTCTTTAAAGGTGTGTTAGCAGATTTTCTTGTTTAATCACTTCTCATTTTGTTTTTTCATAATTTCTGATTTATTTTAGGTTAAATCTTCCCGCCAATTCTTCAATGAAATAAATAAACGTTTCCCAACATTACCTTTTTCACTTCGATCATTACCAGACGAGAAATCTGCCAAACTTGGCATTAGAGAATGTGTAACTCACGAATTATTGACACCTTTTCCTGTGTTGAATGAGCGCAAGGTATCCAATAGAGTTTATTTAATCTCGCTTTAAGGCAACGTAACAATTTTTGATATTATTGGAATATTTTGCTAGGGTGATTTTGTTGCTCATGTGAAAGTAACTGTATTAATTATGCCAAGTGGACCCGTTGCGATAACAGGACTTGCACCAATTACACTTGGTGCACTTGGAGGTGACCTTGAAGCTGCACAGGTATTCAAATTGTTCGAATGATTAATAACGAGCCAGATCTCCTATATTTGATTATTCTGACATTAATCAAGTATGATTTTATTATAGTCAAATCCATTCTCGGGAATTTTCTTATATGAAAAGTTGCTAGAACAACGTGGTCTTGCGTTACCTGTTAAACTTGGTGATGAAGCTTCAGCTGTACCTGCTGATACTCAGGTTAAAAATTTATTTTAAAATAATATTGATTTCCACTTATTACTTTTTTATGTATTTTTATCTTCAGCCTGGTTTTCTTCCCGAATCTATATTAGAAATCCTTCGTTATAGTAAACCTGAGAACAAAAAGAAGTCCAAAAAAGCTGCTGCAAAGAAGAAGGCAGCTGCTGATGTTGCAACTGAAACTAAAGCATAAATCAAAATGATTTACAGCAGGATAATAGTTATTATGCCACGTGTATAAGTATGCCTCCAATAGTTTCATTCAATTATTAGCTCTGGAATATTGTTTCTGTCATCATATTTTGCCTGAACCTAGCTTCAACTAGCATCAAATAGTACGATCCAGTATACACAATTATTTATATGAAATGTAATTGTTAAAGTTTTATTTTCACCACGTTTTAAGTTTTGAGTGCAATTTGTGTTGCGTTTTAATCACTTCCTGTCTGGTTGATAATGAAAATTCTAAAATATCACAATTATTTGGCAATCCCTGGTGGTATCGATTGAAATTAATTTTTCATAGATCTTCTGTTTTGGAAGTTCTGCATAAAGATCCAACTCTCTACAACCTTAACGATTTAAACTATGTATCGAAATTAAACGTGAGCAAAGAGCAATGCCGAAATGGTAAATAAGATTGCCCCTGGCTAAGAGTTGTTTATAATACTTGCAGATTCCTGGGATTGGAATAATTTTTAATTGTGTTTATAATATAGTATACCGTTTATGAATAATAATATGGAATACTGGAATATACAGTACAGTTACAAAAACAGTAATGTATATAAATGGAGAAGTGTATCTATTTTTAAAATGCATTTCTACATCATTTTTTAAACAGAACATCAATCAACATATGAGTATAGTAATGATTAGTCCAAATTGCTTGTAAGATAACAATTCGGAATTCTTTAAGAGATGTTTTATTTAATTAATTCTATTTTATCCTCATCTATCTTTTATCAACAATAATAAAAGTCTATTTTTAATCCATTAAAAACTGAAGAGAGTAACTAATTGATAATAAACCATCATAATCATTCATAAAATTGATCTACGAATTATTAACTACTCTTTGAATGATGTTCTATATACTATTATCTCATTCACTTTTTCTCAGTTTTGAAACATTGTATGGAAACTTTTTCTAAAGAACTAAAAATAATTTACTGTATCGGTGACGGTCAAATTATTCATTTAATTTAATTTATTTATTTTTAATTTAAGGTGATCTTAAAATGGACTCTGATTTTAATGCTGCACTTCTTAATTCTCGATAAGTTAAAGTAGATACACTTTTTAATCCAAGTAAATCTTTCGGACTTCTTGGTCCCCCTTTTATACTTCCAATACTACCGCTATGATTTTGACTGTAGATACTTTCTTTACTATTCACACTTGCTTGTTCTGTTATAATAAAATAGTGAAAATATATGATAAATAATCAATAATGAGAATAAAGAATAAAACGGACACAGAGTGAATATTATAACACCGGTAGCATACAAAATAATATTACCTTGTTCAGCAGCAGCAGCTTCAACAGCAGACACTATCATTTCTCTGGCTTGTTTAACTGATACAGGTCGAATACGATCTTTTTCTAATGCTTTCTTGAGTTTGTGATAATGTGCTCCTAGTGAACCGGACAAAGCAGGAGAAGAATTGGTAGGATTATAATGATGATGATTATTTTCGTTACTATTATTTTGCTTTTTAAATTTAATCCGTCGAAGATTCTTTGTTGATTTTTGATGCAGTAGACTGCCTGGATTAGAGGATGATTTGGACCCAAGTGCGCTTGAAGAATTCAATGGTTTTAACTGAGTTTTATTTGGGGATGGAATTGATGAAATATTTGAGTTTCTGCTGCTATTTACATTAGAATAATTGTGTACTTGATAAATTAAAGAGTTATTTTCACTTACACCACTACTATTATCAAGTTTATAACGATAGGAATGATCAGAAAACCCATTTGTACTACCACGATTGTGACTGTTTTCCATCACAAAAGATTTTTCAGAGTCACTAAAATGACTCTGATTATCCAAATCTTCACTTGCACTGCCATTGTTTAGATGATCAAGACTGTTATCATTATCAAATTCAACATTATTGACTGAAGCTATACCTCTCGAAACAGCAATATTTCTTGATTTGAATTGTTGTAATAATTCTTGTTCTGAAAGATCTTTTGGTTTCCATGAATCGGAGAGAATAGAGCCTTTTGGCATAACCTCAAGTGTTGCTCGTGAGTTCGAAGGATCAATCTGAAATTAAAATAAAAATAAATAAGAAATATTCGAATAATATTTTGAAAGTTTCTCAATGTTTTGGTACATACCATAAGAATAAATGATGTTCCATCAGGCATTTTAACCCTTCGAAATTGATGACTACTTTCTGTTCCACCCCCTTGTGAAAACATAGAGCTTTTAGTAGTATCTCCTTTAGGAAATGAAAATCCTGGAGTTTTACTTGGATTATTTCCAATTTTGTTGTTATTATAATAGTAATATTCATCTAAGGAATTATTACTAGAATCAAATTGAATATCTATTTTATTAGTATTAATTGGTTTAATTAAGCTAGCTTGCAGTCGTTGATGTGTGGCACTAGCACTCACAACACGTGGAGGTGAACCTTGATTAGGGCTTGGATATCTTTCATTATTAGTGAAAGAATGAAAATCAATTTGAACAGAAGGAAATTCGGAATCTAACACTGACTTAAGAGAACCCCGAGTTTTACTGTTTGGAGAATAATTTCCTGTCCGTTCTTCCGGTGGGGGTGGTGATTGCTTATAGGTTTGTGATTTTGTATCATATAAACTAGGTGGATTACTTGATGAATTAAACATCCAATCACTTAAACGAGGAGCTTGACTGGAAAAAGCAGATGAATTGTTGCGTTGGTGTAAATTTGGGGATTGCGATCTTTTGTTAGATGAATGAGACTTATTCTTCTTATGGCTATATTCAGACCATAAATCAGGAAGTGAATATCTTCCAGGGCCTGGAGTTAATGAAATCTCCTGTAAAAAGAAGACACAGAATTAGATACTCAACTTTTTCAACAATAGTTACTAAATAATGTGATTATAAAAAAACTTGGTGTGGATTAAATGTGCATATTTTACACTTTCAATGTCAAACATACTTTCTTTGATGGAACGATTCGTTCCACTGGTTTTTGATATTGTTTTGCTACGTCAAATGGATATACTACTCTTTTTCTCTCAAATACTTGCACTGGTGCTTCAAGCGAATGGGGAAACTCTTGTGGTTTCTTTGGTCCTCTCAATCCAGTTTCTGTAATATGAGTTGCTAATCTTTGATCAAAATTGAATTTTGTTCCAAGCCTTTTCCAATATTTTAATTGTTCAATTTCGTGCGCATCATGTTCATTACAAATGTGCGTATTTCCTAGAGGAGGATTATATCGAACTTCATCCCAAAATATTTTCTTGACTGGCAATGGCTTTTCTTTCTTTTTTTCAATCGTTTCATATTTGCCCAATGCTAACGCAGCAATAGTTCTTGCAAATTCACTTCCTTTGTATGCATGTTCGGTATCTTCATCTAATCTCCATTTACTTTCTGTTGGGGAAGAATTTGATCTCGTTCTTGGAATGGCTAATGACATTCACACACAATGATCCAATATATTTATCGTGTGCAAACTTGATTTATGAATTATATGCCACTAAGATAATAAAAACTAACAACCTAACAAAGTTGGAATTTGGAGCATTCCAGTTCTCACAATGTTTCCATCATAATTCATATAATTATATAATTATACAATTATACAATCTTCCAATCTTCAAATTTATTCTGCTGGATTTCTACTATTACGGTATTATTTAACTACTGTACTGATTCAAAAATAGAATTCATTATGACTAGTAGAATTTTCATCCGTATAGTATTATATTTTAATAATAGAACTATAAATAATACCTTGGAATAAAGTTATACAGAATAAAAAACAAAAATGTTTCGCTTTTTGCTTTTTTCCGTTTTGTTTTTATTAGCAGCGAAACTGCTGCTGCGCCACAACACCTGAAATTTAGTGTACATAGGAATTTAATTATTCAACAACTCAACAACTACACATATTTCTTATTTCTTATTCATATCTATGTCGTGGTCATTTTATATCACAGGTTCAACTAGTATATTTGAGGACAGTTATCACCGAATATCAATCGTGATAGAATCGGTTGATCATCTAAGAAATATAATTCAAAGTGAAAATGAAAGGATTGATTTATTCGAACTTCTTAAGTCTGGTTTCCATCACATTACAATCAAGTTGACCTATCCTTCAAATATGAAGCAAGTTGAAACATTGCTTTCAAACATGAATCATTTACACTTATTGCTTAATGAGGAGTCGTTGGTTGATATTTCTCCGGAGGGAAAAGAGTATTATTCAAATAGTGGCACTAAGAATTTTCTAAAGACAAAAATAATGTTCACATTGCAAATATTTGATTTCAGTACTGAGTTATACAATATAATTCTACAAAATATAGATAATTTGATTTTTTTCGATTGCTTTATATTAAATTACAATAATTTTGAATCTGTTTCAAATGGAAGAGAAAAATTCAACAATGATATGCAATATTTAATATTATTAAAAGAAAAAAATCCACGCTTAAATATCGGATTCAGTGGCATTGAAGATCAGAGTGAGATCGATTGGATATTGCGATACTATCCAAGAAATACTTTTCGAGTGGTTCATACTGGAATGGTGAATAATTATCCTGATTTAAAATCCCGTAAATCTGAATTAATACACTCGTATGGAACGAATACTATGATCGAATTCAATCAACAAGATCTGACAACTTTAAGTGAATTAAAACCTCTTGTTAGGCTATCAGGAAAGTATAAAACACTTCCTGATACGTTTGTATTAAAATGTTTGTTGCAGTTAGGATATATAATAAATATTCCGTTTAGGTCAAATCAAACATATGATAAGAATTATATATCCAATCCAATAGCTAGATTGGTACATCCTTTTGTTCATCGTAAACCAGTTAATTCAGAGTTCCGTTTATATAGTTTATTGATATCATTAGAAGATATTACAGAAGTATTGGAGATGTCACAGCATGAGGAATCTAAACAAGATAAAGTTTCGGAAACAAGTAGTATTACTGAGTCTGAAAAAAGAGTGTTAAGCTATACCATAAAATAAATTGAAAGTTAATTAAATAATTAAATTGTTTGAAATTTCGCGATTGGAATTGCTGCAATGGTTGCAATAATTAATTAAGAAAAATAATACGATTAATATGATTCGTGTTCTGAATTTGAGGTTGTAGCAAAAGAGCTTAAAATCATTAAAAAATCTATTATACAGTGCATATTTTTGAATCGCACAATAGAGTAGGAAATTTATTTAAATAATCGACCAAGACAGTTTATTTCATTATCATTATCGCCTTGGTCATTATCATCACAGACTTCAATTTGCTCAGGTTGGAACAAAATCCAATTCGAGTTTTTGCATAACAAATTGTTAATAGTATTTATTGGTGCAGAAATAAGCATTCTTACGCGGTACCATTCAGGATGTTGAGTGAGTTCATCATCTGATAAAAATTCATGACAAGGAATCTCTAAGGAATTCCAGCCAATTGCGTGTGATTCATCAATAAATTCTTCGATTTGTCCATCTCTCCGAAATAAATGACCATGAATAAAAATACCATTGTTCACATGACATAAAGATTTCACAGTAGATAAAAGTAAATTTATATCAGTTGAATAATACATAAGTTCGCAACCAATAACGACATCAAATGGTTGGTCATCGTTAATTTTTTTTAACAAATTGTTCAACGAAATTTGATCTCCCCACACTAATTTACTGATTTGAATATTATCACAATCGTATGGATTGTATAAATGATGATAATTCTTGGAAGCTGTTTCGAGAGCTTCATCATCTCCATCTGTAAGTACTAGCATCTTGTATTGTCCATGAGATGCTCCAACAAATCCCATTCCACCGATACCACAACCAATCTCAATTACTGTCTTACCACGAAGTAGACCTGACAAACAAAGAGTATGAAGGCATCTAATTGCAACATGAGCACCTGAATACAATCTGCGACCAGTTGCATCAGTATTTGAAGATACTGAATATGGTGAAGAACAAACAAGTTGGAATTCTGGGAGAGAGAGTTGATATAAAGTTTTTATTCCCAAATCTTTACCGAACTCATTCTCTTCGATTTTTATCATCGTATAAGCATATAAGCAAGAACTACGACTAATTAGACGTTTTGAGACGATTTATCACAAAAAGGCAAAAAGGAAATAAAGTTATTCCGCAAATTAAACGCTCTATAGTGTAAAAAACATAAAACATAAGTGATTGTTTCGGTAATTTTGGCCATATCAATCATTTCGTATACCTCCTCACAAACTCCAGGACCGTCGACCATGTATAAAATAATATAAAACAAAGAAAATCAATATTTCTCTACTCTACACGTCATCTCCTGTCCCTAACATATACCGGTATTATAATATAATTCGTTTATTATTACACAGAACATCAAGAGAAAGTAGGGCTATTGGTCGTCAACAATAATATCTAATTTGCTTTTTATGGAACCAATTTTAAATACAGCGGCACAGCGGCCTCATCATTTTGTAACAGCGTTTCCTGTTTCCTGCTTAATGGTGTTGGAGTCCATCGAGGTCGTTGCGTCGTTGCAGATGGCAATAATTTAGTTCAAGACCACCGCGATTATCGCTTAAATGACAATGGTTTGGTTTGTGGTTATAGACAACCCCCAGATCCCAGATTGTTGTTGTGTTTGGATTTTCTACATTCGTTGGATTCCAGCTGGACGACATCCTGCGCACAGTTACTGGAATAGCTGAAGTCGATTGGCCTAATCCCTATTCCATCCACTATTCTAAGTCATTTGCCTGCCAGGCCAGTGTCTTGGCATGAATATGTCATTCAATTACGATATCATGGCGCTCCTCGAAACATCCTAATCCGAGTCTTATTTATCAATGCCAAGTATCTCCCGTATGTGATCCTCAATCTCAGAACTGATGCCGCAGAAGTTGCTTACACAGCATATGAGGATGAATCAAATGCGCCATCGAAGCTTTCAATGATACAGGCACACTATAATATGGAGACACAGCTGTGAGAATATTGAAAGACATGTCATGCAAAGAGCACGTATTGAATTCATGTCCCTTTCATACCAAAATGAGGAGCTGACATGATGTACTGACAAAATGAGGAGCTGACACGATGTACTCCAAGTCGCTTTCATCACAACCGTTGTCAATTCTAATATCTTATTTCTCTCCTTTTCTCGCCCTCTGTGTACACGGCAGCCATCTGCATGATTCAAGCAAGCCAGGAGTTGTTCCATGGACTATCTCCTGAAATTCCACAGGTGGATAGACGCTACCTTGAACGGCACAGATAGAAAAATGGGGAATATCTCTTTGATTTCTTCTGATCGAGAAAGTTACTTGACATTGGCAAGTTAGTGAGTAATTATTGTATAATTTACTTCTGAAGCTACGCTATATTTATCACGCAGGTGTCAAAGAAGCACCCCCGTAATTGAGTAAAAAACATCCCATGCAGACAAATCGGTGTAATCCAGAAAGCTGAGCATATTTTTCATATCATTGTGATATCTACAAAGTTAGCACGTGGCAAGAGTGTGGTTGTTGTCAAATTCAACATTCAGTACTCCTCAATTATTGCTGAGAAACTGCGCAGTGAGGTTCAAGCACTAATGGAAAATCGGGTGTACCTGTTGTGACTAGTGACAAAAAGGAAGGCAGTATCCTTCTGACATTTCATGTCGGCCAGCTAAATGATTTTAAGCTCATCTATAAGGACTTTGTAGTTCACATTCAAAGCACTTATGAAGATGTTGTCGGGTTAGGTACACTGCTGATGGAGCCAAAGACACGTTGGACGAAGAGAGAGATGAATACAAATTGAATTTTGATATTTGGACGACGCTTCATTTTGAACCGTCTCTGTCATCATCAAGGACTCTGATAGACCGACCGATGAAAATAGTTGTCTATTGCACCGGAATTACGTTAAAGAAGGAGTTTTGCAGAAACAAGACGAAAGATTCTAGCAAACGATGCGTATTTAAGGTTGGGAATATAGTCTGTGGGATTTATGCTGTTGTTTTGTAAACTTCTTCATTAACCAAGTCATTCAAAATGTTTATTTTTTACAGTTTAAATATGATTCAATTTTTTGCAGCTAATTGTGTAGCTATTTGTCTCTCATATTGAAGTTTCCTATTTATTATGAATTGCTACTTATATAAAAACATCTATTTTATACTGTTAAGATAAGAAATAACAATCAAATAGCTGCAATAAAAACCGGCGACCAACCTCTCTAAATATTCCTTTTGATATTATTTGTTTTCTCTATAATCCTTTATATTATTTTTTTGTAATATTATATGTCATAAAACAATCTGATATTATAATCAATTTCTTATTATTATTATTTGACTATTAATCAAGCCTTTAAATGCTAGATGTAAATGAAATTCAGAGTTTCTTTGTTTTTTACTCCAATAATTGATATGATTATTGGAGTACCAAACTTCTTAGGAGCTGAGAATATTCAAGTGATTTATTATATGTTTGTTTTTTTAAATATGGTTATAAACTTACTATTTGATAATTATTTGTATTTGACTTAAAAATCTAAATAATTAAAAAGAATAATTGATATTGAAAATTTGCCTCAAGATTTTTTTACAAAAAAAAAATTTAAAACAAGTTGCCCATATCCTGGATATGTAAAGAGAAGTTATTTTGAAATGCTTCTGAAACATTTTTTAGATCGGACAGGGATGACTTATGTTATAATTATAATATTATTGTTTATATGTGAAGTGAATGTGATTGTTGTTTATGTGAATTTGTTTGAATGTGATGATTATATTTTATTAGTTATTATTTTTTGTTTTATAGAATGATGAGACAGCTCTTTTGGCAGCTGCACGTAGAGGCTATGTATGATATTATTATATCTATTCTAATCAGGCATGGAGCTACAGTAATGTTAATGCAAAAAGTAATATAAGTAAAAACAAATTAAATCTAATTAATAATAATATATAAATTAATTAATAATATTTCAAACATATTTATTCTTTTTTGTGACGTCACTATGTTCTATCCAATGACAGGGAAGGGATAGGGACAGAGATGACTTATGTCATCATATTTTTGCGTATGAGCGTATTCCATTTTCTAAAAAATGCTTATTATTTAGAAGTTTTACTGAGTTTATAGAATAAATGTAATACCTGGTATACATTTATTCGTTTTATTATAATAGTATCAAAAGATCATAACTGCACAGCTGCAATGGCAGGGGGTAGGAGGAAGGTTGCCACATTTTTTAACTATAATAATTTTTTATTACTTCCTAAAGGGTACATTGGTTTGGAGTGTTCTTCAGTGTACAATATTTGGGCATCACTTGCTGCTACAGAGATTGAGGAAGCCTCTTCACCTAAGATTTCGAAAGTGAGAATAAACAAATTTCAAATATACCAACATAAATAACAAAATACCTAATAATTGTTGTTCACATATCTCGGTATACCCCATATGGAGTGTTCGTTTCCCTTCCTCCCAAGCCATAAAAGCCAAGCAACAAAAAACAGTTTGAATAACCAAATACATGCCAAGATATGCCAACCCAACTCTACTATCATTAATAGATGAAATTTGTACAGCTGAACCGATACAGCAATAAAATATCAATAAAACAAATGAAACGTAAGTTACTCCAATGTAAAGATCTGCCAATGTTGTGTATGGAACACTGGGAATAGCTTCTGAAATTACGTATTGAAAAGCTATCATTGTCAATAATAAAGTAATTATAACACTAAGCCTACTATTAAGGTCACTGGGATCATAGAAAAATACACTCAAATTAATTAGATTAACCATTGCTACTGGCAAAACGACACGAAAGAAAAACCCACTCAACCTTCGCGCCAATTTGATTGTCAATGTACAACAGGCAAAAGCCGGGCTGTAGAAAAGGAAGAAAGGTGGAAAGTAAGTAATTAAGTAAGTAAAAGCAGATATGAATGAAGTTAATTCTCACTAACTTTGGGGGTTCGCCAAAAGCATTAAACTCCATAATGGGAGTAAGAAACTCAAACTCAGGAGATGACGGCATAGTCCCCAGCTCGATATCCAAACATTCATCCTGTATGGTCACAAGCAATAAACACCATTAATATATCATTACATATAGTCACACTTGATAATAATAAATTATAATATACCATATCGTACAATAATACTAAAATGATAAAACTTAAAAAATACAATGGCAACAAGAGCCAGAAAGTCTCTACCTTTGTAAATACTGGAAGCAAAATCATTTCATTTGTAGAAAGCATCGACTCAAAAAACACATGCAAACTTTGGTAATCACATGGGAAACTTCTTAAATTAAATCCACTTCCAACTATTGCAACATATTTACGTGAAAGACCAAATAAAATATCGTCGTCCGACAGCAGAGTTTGCTGTCCCCACACATCTGCTTTTCCTTTCGTTAACACATGCAATGAATTACTGTCACCAAAACATGTTTCCTCTTCTACCGACTCAATAACACGCGCATTCGAAGGTGGTAGATTAGGCTTGAACGCAGGAGAATACTCTGAAGGATTTTCCATGAAGTCAGCGTATTCTTTATGTGTTGGTGCCCATTGTAAATATTGGTGAAATTGCATATGAAAATTTTGACTTTTACAATCGACATCAGTCACAGCCTGAATTTAAATAGAAAACTCATTAATGTACAGTAATACTACAATTTACTTTACAGAATCAATTATTCACCTTTATATAAATGTACATATAAATCTTTCTTTGAGAGTTTTCTGACTGGAATTTGAGGTGATTTGTTTTGCTGTTTTGATCATTTATTAATTTCGCTGATTGCTCTTTGCTTTCACTTTCTGAATTTGAAGTTTTCATCGGATTATCAAACATGAAGTTGTTTGACATTTAGCCAATAACTATCGAAGTGACATCTAAGATACAGATTCCAAAATCGATTTGATTTTATTAGAATCTTTTTTTCTTTTTTTCCTGTATCTTTTTGTTGGAATTATAGGTTTTCAATCCTATATATTTATTTATTCCAGTTACAATTACCGTGAAATTATTTATTCA
>VKHH01006241.1:0-22943 GCA_015144975.1 Epipyxis sp. PR26KG
AATAATAATAATAATAATAATAATAATAATAATAATAATAATAATAATAATAATAATAATAATAATAATAATAATACTTATTTTTAATGAGTTATAATAATAGAAACAAGTTGATATTTATATAATATTGAATTAGAATATGATAATGCAGGTTTTGTTAACAATTTTGAAGAGAGTAAGAAATTATTACGAAACTGTTCAAGTGTTTCTATAATAAAATTTTAAATAAGAACTAAAACTCATTCATAAGAACAAACCATCATTAGTTTATTATTAAATCACCCATTGCCACCATTTATAATGATCAATAATATTGATATGAACTATGATTATTTTCAAAATAAAATAATCATAATAATTGTTAATTGACAGAATCAGCCAATAATAAAAATTCTAATACCTGCTGTGTATTGAATGAAGGAGGATTGTTCAAATAATATTTGTTTTTATGTAAATTAAGACCAGAAAAATTGATAATATCCATTGATTCGGAATCAAAATCAGGCCAAATTTGGAATGATTTCATAAATGCTATAGCACCATTACTTCCAGTAGTCAAGCAATATAAACCAATCAATGCTTCCATCATATCAGAGATCTTCTTTAATTTTAATGTCTGAGGAGCCGTTTTGAAACTATCATCTAATAATAATAATTATTATTATAAATTAATATGAAAACTATCTGTATCTTGTTCAGAATTCGAAAACAACCACAAAGTGGTGAGAAATATCATAGAAAATGATAATAAAATATATTATAAATATATTGAATATGGAATTATGATACAGAATAAAGGATTGCACATATGCGATGTTATTTATAATAATAATATAAATTAACAGCTTGATTATTTAAAGATAAAGTTTTTCCTGGCATTGAAAAATAATGAATAATAATATTATTATTATAATAATTTATAATATGGTCTTACTGGATGGTAAACAAGCGATACTATTCGTTTCTTGTTTTACTTTAGCAGTTAACCAAGGAAATCTTTCTTGTTTAGTACGATGAATATCAATACACCATATATTATATTTGAAATCATTTTCAGTTTTTAATAAAATCTCTTCATTTTGTTGCAATTCGATTGATTGATTTATGGATGATGTTTCCAAATTATTATTTTTGTTATTATTAATATTATTAGATAATTTTATATTTGACACCATGCTACCGGATGGGAGGAATGGCATACCACATGGTTGAAAATAAAATGGCAAATTATTATGTTTAGTTGATTTGAATGGAATTGCTCGTAGATAGCATATAAGGTCATTATCTAATGCTTTTTTTGCAAGGAAATTATTAGTAATATAATATGTTCGTTGTAATGTTAATTGACCTTCTTCATATTCCGGATATAATAAAAATAATTGAACTGCAATAATATATTTTAAAAATGAATCACCAAATAATTCCAACCTAAAACAATGATTTAACAAAATATTAATATTAAAGTTAGCATGTTTGAAAACATCCATTCTTTTCTTTAGTAATTAATATAATAGATCGATTGTGTCATGTAATGTTTTACATTAATTTGACAATATAACAGTTATAATAATTACAAAAATAATAATTGAAACACTGAAGAACATTCTTGCGATAATTGCACTTATTGTTGTTATAATCATTATTATTATCGTATCAATGTTGCTCATTGTTTCCATTGTTGAAAAATTATAATATCGAACAATTTTTTGAAGTCTAAAATCTGAAAAATCACAAACGCCAAGATAGTTCATGGTTATAATATTATAATATGCTAAAATATTATTATCATGGTTATTAACGTCAAGCTCAAATATGATATTATAATTATGAATAATATTACCGTTCAGATTTATTTTTAAACTCTTCTTCAATTAAAGTAGGTGTGAGTGCTTCAAGTATTAATGAAACTGGAATATCAACTGGTTCTGAGAATATGACTGGATTGTTTGCTTCTTCAATTGACATTTTAATAATATTAGCATCATCCTCAAATGATGTTTTTAAACGTTTCTTACCATTATTCAACGAGGAATGAGCATTACTGACATCAAATGATTTTTCATCACTTTTTGATTGCTTTGACGGGTCATACATTTGAAATGATCTGATCTTATTAATAATATAATGTTTTGCTTCATATGCCATTATTACTGTTTGCAATTTATACAGCATAGATGGCAAAGCTATTGATGCATAGTACCATTTACTATTGCCTAAATACCTACAAAAATGTGGTAAAGTGTAAGTTAACCCACCAGAGTTCTTGTCTTTTTTTACTAATTTTTCTTCAGTAACAGGTGAAAAATGAATTACTTTCCTATCCAAATAATCTATATTAATAAATAATTTAGTTACAAGATTAGTAAAAGTTGAAAGGTAATTTAAGATAATGCAAATGCAATATGAATATTCATTTTAAAATAATTGATATTGATTGAGACTGAACACTGAACAGCAATCATTCATACTCACTTGATAATTCTTTCAAAAGAACCATTTCTTGAGTATTAGTAGAGCTCGATGATAAATTATCAATTAAATCAATAAAATCGGTATATTTTTCTGAATTTTTATAATGTTCAGCATGGGATAACTCTTTAATTACTTTAGTTTCCTTATCTTTTTTCTTAATGAACGGAGTATTGATGTCAATTTCTGATATTAACGGAAATAAAGCTGAATTTAATGTAGTACATATTGCATGATCATCAACAGTAACAATATAATCGATATTGTTTGTAATTTTTGATAGAAGAGGAAGATACTCTTTTGTATTTGCATGATTAGTTATGGGACTTGCCAGGCATTTACATTTCTTGGGATCTTCGCATTCACAATTGTTATAATTAATGCGATGTTTTTGATGTATTACTCGGATATTATGCATAAGGATTTGAGCTTCACAACAAGCATTTCTTATATATGTATGAAACTGTTCATAATTATTTACTATATAATCTGCAAATACCTCTTCATAACGGGAAGAAGTTTCGATATTGTGCATGAAATCCACCAATGGAATAGCTAATATCCAGGCACCGTTGCTACTTTTAACCCAATCCTCGTCAGAAATAAGATCCATTGGAATTTTGATTGGATGATCCAATGAGATAAATTCTTCAGGGTTTTCCAGGAGAACATCGTCTTGATTGCATAGCACCGCTCGATGAAATCTTTGCAATAAGATGAGCGTTTCGATGGTTAACTCATATGCACCAAGATACACTAATTTTCCATGACCAGAAATTTGATGCTTGAAATAAAAATTAAATGGTGAATTTAAAGACATTTTATTCGTATTCAGTTCATTCATAGCGGAAGAAGTAGAGATATCAGTTGCATCACCTCCAGACATAATCACTTCCTCAGGCAATTTATTCAAAAGTGCAAACCCAATTTTATTCATATTATCGATTGTATTAATGGGTTCAATTTCTGGATATAAAATGTTATTAGCTTCATTGCACTTTAAAGACTCGCAAACCTTGGAGGAGCTGCGGTTAGGAAATACCTTAATTGAATAAAGATGTAGAGTTTTCGTTTTGGAAATACATGGATAATTGAAAGGAATTGTCAACAAATCTGGCACAACCTTCACATAAACATCAATATTATCTTCTGGTTTCAATTCATCGAAGGACATATTAACTTGATCAAACGATCGGTTATCGGTTACTAAATGAAATTTGTGTTTCTTCCACACTTCAAACAACCAATAACAAATGATTCAAAAATATGTACAGTAACTTAATAATACAATAAAATTATTATGTATTAACTTATTAGATAAAAAGAAAAAAGAGACAGGATCTCCCAGAACTAAATCAGCGTAACTGGGATATATACCGGTACCCGGTACACACTACACACACCAATCAATTCGTTTATAAAAGAAAGCTTTATCTTATTATAACAATCGAAAAAGGTTCTTGTACTCCATACATGCAATAGATTGATTAAAGAACAAAAATATATTAATTGATAATGAAAAAGCGAGCGAATAATATATCAGATTCTACTCAACGCAAGGTGAAAAATGACAAGGATGGTGTAGAACAACATAACAATAACGAGGACAACATAGAAGAACTAGTTTATGAAGATCAATTCGAAGATGAGTTTGAGGAAGAAGACTTGGAAGACGATATGGAGGATGTGTATGAAGATTATGAAGATTACGATGTGGAAGAAGAAGATGGTGTGATAAAGATGACAAGCGTAAATGAAAATAGCACGAATGTCCCGAATGACTTAGCCGCAGAAAATATACAGCCAAGCCAACCAAAACAGGTTATCAAATATAATAAAATTATTTCCGAAATGCGATGTAGATTTTGCTCTTTGGTTATACAGATATTCTTCAGATGAAATAATATTCTAAATACTATTATATTTTATTTTTAATGGATTCTCAGGTTTGGAGACCAGGAGTAGATCAAGTGGAATCTGGTGAAGAATTAGATTATGATCCTAGTGCATATATTATGTATCACTCAATGAGAACTGAATGGCCATGCCTTTCTTTCGATTTTTTGTTGGACAATTTAGGTGATAATCGTCAAAGGGTAAGTTTCTTAGTTGATAATTATAGTTTTTATATATTTATATTGACATTAACAAACTTATCTGCTTAATGTTGTTATTTTAGTTTCCTATGTCAATGTTTTTAGCTTGTGGATCTCAAGCTGATAGAACAGAGAAAAATAAAATTACATTATTAAAGCTATCTGACTTACATAAAACACATGTTGCAGCAGGTATAAACAGTATATTTATTTGGTTGGAATTGCGTTATTTAATATGTTCTGTGTGATATGAATATTGTATATATTTCATATTGAATAAATCACTTTAATGTTCAACATACTCAATGATCTATTTTAAATGGAACTTCAATATATTTAAAAAATGATACCGTATGATAATGTTAATCCCACCAATTATTTTTCAATAATAGTTAGACTAACCGTTAATACAATATAATATAAAATAAGGTAAGCTAATAAATAATATTTGAAATTATTAGACTCTGAAGGCGAGGAAAGTGATGATGAAGATGATGATGATAATTTAGATGAAGATCCTACCATAGACTATGTCAATGTGAATCATTATGGCGGGATTAATCGAATTAGGTGCATGCCTCAACTGCCTGGAGTTGTTGCTACTATGGCAGATACAGGCACTTCACATATTTATGATTTGTCTGGACTCTACAATTCAATGTTATCGAAAGGTGCTCGTTTGCATCCACCTTCAAAACCAACTTTTTCGTTCACTGGACATACCATTGAGGGGTTTGCGTTAGATTGGTCAAGTGTTGTCGCAGGTCGATTAGCGACTGGAGATGGTGATGGCAATATTCATATATGGAATAATGCAGGTCAGTTTAATTGTTAATGTATTATTTGTATTTTATAGTGTTTTTTTGAATAATAGAAACATCATAAAATTACAATTATTATGATCTAATGAAATAGTTAACAAAGCGCTTTTCAAGCGTTACAATAGAACCAAATTTTGAAAAGACCAGAATTATCTCTATTAATGTTACAGGTGGTAACACAACAAATAACAATGGGAGTATGGGCGGATCTTGGCAAGTTGATAACAATGCTTACAAGGGTCATACCGGTAGTGTGGAGGATTTACAATGGAGTCCAAGTGAAGGCACAGTATTTTGCAGTGCATCAGCTGATAAGACAGTGCGTGTATGGGATATTCGAGGAAAAACTGGTCCTCAAATAACTGTTACTGATGCTCACACTGAAGACGTCAATGTTATTTCATGGAACAAGACTGTTGGCTATTTGCTAGCATCTGGATCAGATGATGGATCCTTCAAAGTGAGATTTAATATGATCAAAATGAAATGTTAATAGTAAATTTTATGAGCATAACGATTATTTTATTCTAGGTGTGGGATCTTCGTTCAATCAAAAAAAGTGCTCCATTAGCTCATTTCACATTTCATAAAGGGCCCATAACATCAATTGAATGGGCCCCGCATGATGAATCAGTTATTTCTGTGGCTGGTGCAGATGATCAAGTCACAATATGGGATTTATCAGTTGAAGCTGATGAAGACGAAACTGTTAACAATAAAGGCCCTATTGATCCAGCATTAGCTGAATTCCCTCCCCAATTATTATTTATTCATCAGGGGCAATTTAATGTCAAAGAGTTACATTTTCATCCTCAGATTCCAGGAACGATCGTCACTACCGCCGAAGATAGCTTTAATATATTCAAACCTGCTATTTCTGTCTCAACCTGAGCAATAGTGAAGCTTTACAATTCAAAGGAAGCTTACAAATAGCATGGCATTAACTGTTCTTGGAGATTATTGAGGGGACAAAATCATTAATAATAAATTGAACATAATATAAATTTGAAATGTTTTTTATGCTTTTATTATATTTTCTATAGAAAAGTGTTATTAATTCTAAAATTCAATTAAAATCAAATACCAATACTTTTGGTTTCAGCGGTTCAGATTCTAATTCAATTTGTTGCAGCGAACTAGCCAAGTGAATAACCAGGTTTTCGAACCATTTATATTATCGATTGGATAATACATTTGCGATAAATTAGCAATACAATTAAACTTAATAAGGATAAAAAAATCGTTGGGAGCTAATTGGAAATTACAAATACTGATATATGAAATGATTTTTTAACTTGAATCAATTAATGAATGTATATGCAAAAGAAAATGGTTTATTTATTTCCAGTAGGCTTAGCTCTTACAGGTGGAGCGCGATTTCTACGGTCAACAGCAGAACGAACGCGGACAACTCTTTGATGGACGGCAGCTTCAATGCAGTAATATTGTTTAATATATAATTTAGGAAGTTGATAACTATCATAAGCGGAAGCATCTTTAAGATCCTTTAAAGCGGAAGCATCAACCATGTTTCTGACGTGAAATCTTTTCACAGCTTTATCTTTTGGTATTGCTTTTGCAGTGGCAGTGCATCTATATAAAAAAGGAATCAAAGTAACTCTAATTCATACAGAAAAAGAAAATGGAAAGGTTGGAAGGCATTAATGAAATGAAGAACAAATTTAAGCTTATGATAAAATTGCAGTACATGATTATCAACAACTAAAAATCACAAATATTCAAAACATACAATAACCAACCTAACACGATTTACGTGTCCTCTACCATGCTTGTTACGTCCGTGATTTCTTCGTTTAACAGTCATTCTTTCAACTAATGATTCAAGTAATCTAAATTATTTTGAGCGAGACAGAAACCACACACATTAATTACATTATAAATGAACAGTGAAAACAAAACCACAAAATTATATTTTTGTGTTGCTTTAAAGCTTCTTCAACCTATTATGATAATAAAAATGCTTTATTTTATTTTATATATCCAATATGTGATATTGCTTATATTTATTAAAGCTAGTTATTTTTTTACTACTTGCTGCTAAACTATTTTGAAACAATGGGGTCATGTACTATATCATGATCATTATCTCGATATTCATTCGTAGTTTACCAAATGAGCATGATTCCCGGGATTGTAAGATAATCAAGTGAATATAATATCATATATCATGATAAAAAAGCAGCTGCAATTTTACCTGTGGCGCAGCAATCATTTTTGAAATTTTTGTTCTGCTGTGTGCTGCACGGGCAAATCAGGTCTTAAGTAAATCTACAATTGTACAATGCGAATTCTCATCTAGTGGAATTGCTTGAATTGTTCTTATTACTAGTAGTAATTTTCGAATTTTCCTATACCTTGGATACAGTATTTGATTATTCGGTATTATAAGGGAACTAAATATAGCAAACAACTAAGAACAAAGAACCGAACCATCCAACATCCAACAATCCTCCATCCATAAGTAGATACAACGATAAGACTGTTTGAAATGGGATACAGGATATATTTATTTGTTATGTTGCAGCATATTGTGATGTTTTGTTCAATTCTATTTTTCAACCCAATAGTATGGTCACTCAAACAATCTCTAGATGAAGAACCTACGACCAGCCACGCATTAATGAATACTTTCTTATACCTCAATAATCTGACCAATTTTCAATATTGCAAAGAACCTTTTATGAGTCACTTGTATGATTTGATTGATCAAGATTTGTATCAATACAAAGGGAGAGGCATTTCTCAAGAGATATTCGATGAAACTATGAGTGATACTATTGGTTGCAAAGGATGTGAAGCAATGTTATTTATTCAAATAATAAACAACAATTTATACACGATTAATCATAAAGCCAATAAACATTGGAGTACACGTGCTGCATCTGTCATTGGTATGTTGCTAGATTTGCTTGCTCACAAGTTCACTTTTCCTTCAACGCAGTTTTTAGTATATATGGGAGATACAATTGTGCAAAAATCAAAGGGTGTCTATAATTTGTACAATAAATTTGATATATTGATATATTTTATTTATTTATAATTCATGTAATTTCTGTATAGGTCCATTCTTTGCTTTTTCAAAGAAAAATGATTCTATTGATTCAAATTCACTTTTATTTCCTTGTCATTCATTTTACAATTTGCCAGAAAATCATATAAACTTTTGGAAAAACATTTTTACTCAACATTTTCAGTACGCTTTTCATCATCCTATCAATGATCGTGACTCAAAGCTATTTTGGCGTGGATCATGGCAAGGTTCCCCTACTCGTGCAAGGTGGAGTGAATATAGTTCTGTGCACGACAATATAACTGATATAAATATGATTGATCGTGGAGCAAAACAAATTGATTTGTTAGAACATTGTAAATATAAGTTATTGGCATACTTTGGTGGACATTCTTATTCAGCTAGACTTAAATATTTAATGGTTTGTGGTTCAGTGGTTTTCTTTGTTAATCACGACCACCGTCAATATTGGTACAATCTTTTGGAAGCCAACAAACATTATATTATGATCGATTCTACTGCTGATCCTTCTATTGTTGAGCCTTTACTCGGTGAATTGGAAAATAATCCGGTGAAAATTAATTATATGAATAGACAAACATTGCTATTTGTTATGAAGTATCTCAATCCTATGGTAGTACGTTGTTATCAACATCGTTTAATTACAAAATACTCAGAACTACTGCAATTTGTAGTTATACCGAAAGTTACAATCTAATTATATATATTTTAGATGACAATTCTTAAAATTATATCATTATATGCAATCATTTAACGATAATATAATAATTTAAAAGATTGTCTTGTCTTCCTGATTTCGGATAAATATATTCTTTTCGAATACATCTTATCTAATAACATGTATTTGATATTTTTCTTTTCTTTTTTCGCAATTTATTTGGTCATGTAATAAAATAATAATAATAATAATATATTATTTCGCAAATAATATATTATAACTCTTATTCCTAAAAAGAATTGAGCTGTTGTTTTAATATAAAGAGCTCTATATTAATTTGATATATTTAATTTTATCGTATTATTTTATTTTTATTTCATATCACATATTTGATTTTGTTTTTTTATTTCGCTTACATTTTGAATAAAATAGAATTCAATTAATTTAATTTTTACTTATTTTTTTTGTAAGGTAACATAATATAATATTATTAGTATTTATTCTCTTAATTACTTATATCTTTTGTATTCATATAAATAAGATAATATTCTTTGTTGGAAGAGGACTTATAATACTATCACAGATTACTATGGGATCTAAGTAATATTTAATCATATTAATGTGAGCAGAGATATGATCTAAGAGGAGATTTTTGTGAGACACCAAATATTATTTGAAAATGTCACAAAAAAAAATATTATTAATCTAAATAAAAGAGGGAAGAAAAAAACTTAAAAAAAATATAATAATAGTTTTTTAAATTAAATTTCTTATCTAACATTATTATTATTATATCATGTTAACATATATTAATATCATTATAAGAAAATTGTAGATTTTGAAAAATAAAAAAAAGTTGATAAAAATTGTTTTTTGAAATAGAATTGATTGTATGGATTAACAGCAATGATCATGAAACCATAATAATATATATAAATTGTCATAGTTCTTGTCAATAAATTTGAAACCCTCTTGACTGTTTAATCTTAATTAATAGTCTCTCCACGTTATAAGTGAGGATTTTTAAGAATGAAATATTAATTTTTAAATCTATTATTATTTATGTAATAATAATTGTGAATTACAGTATCTGAACTAATGCTAATGTATGAAATTAATACTATTGTTCTTTTATAATAATTTTTTTAACATAACAGATAATAATAATAATAATAATAATAATAATAACAATAATAATAATTATTATTATTATTATTAAAATAATTAAAATAATAATTAAAATATTAGAACAATTAAAAACATATTTTATTTCAAATTATTTCATTCATTTCATACAATTTATACGATTTCAATTTCGAAAAAAAATTAATAAATTAAATTATTTTTATTATTATTATTTGCGATGGTTGGTGTGAATAATGTTCGATTATTCATATTATTATTAACCACTTGAAACTTGACATTATCTCCAAATCCCCATTGAAATAATAGCACTTCTACTTTAGACTATAATAATATATATGATAATTATAAATCATTATATTAATTACTAAATTAATTAAAATTAATTATTATATTAAACAACATAATAAATTATTTTTATTTCAAATAAAATAATAATTGAAAATAATAATAAATTATAATAAATTATAATTGAAATAATAATAAAAAATTAAATAATAATATTATTTATTATTTGAAAAGTAGTTCTAATGATATAATAAAATAAATATGATATAGAACAACAAAAGAATTCATATGAAAAGAATTTATTCTTTTTTCATTCAATTCATCAATTTAAGATGATTATTTGTATGAAATAATATATAATAATTTATGTTTATTATTATTATTATTTATTAAATAAGATAAAATTGAGTTATTATTATAATAATATAAACTATTCTGTATTAATTAGATAATATTATCATAATAATCATAAATTATTACTTTTTAATATCGATGAATGAATTGAATGAAAAAAAACACTGAATATAAATTTTGCTCTAATCACAAAATTTTAATGATGTGTACAGTCCCAAATCCCCGTAAGATACCATCTGCAGGGGTGGGGAAACTTCACAGATGTAATAATAAGTGAATTTATGTATAGAACAATCAATAACAAATATATCAGAATATTATAATCATATTATTGAGTTACGTAATCGTATATTTAACTATACAATAAAAAAACATAACCTATGATTGTAATATTTTTTGAAACTTATTTTATAGTATTATTGTATTTCAACTTTCAAAATAGTTATTTCGTCACGCGATGAAATAAACAGCTATTTTTCTTCACTCTTTTGCAACATCGAAAGAGCATTTTTCACACGATAAAAAACGCGTTTAAAATACACTTTTTTAGAGTGTGAAAAAAAGTGATTGATGTGTTGCAAAACAATGAAGAAAAACAGCTGTATTTTTCACCGAAACTTATGAAAAACTCGAAACTTATGTTTCTTTCAATTATTTTTAATGATTGCAAGTAAATATGAGATTATAATGCAATTACAAATATTTTCATATCAAAAACATCAAAATTTGATGTGAAATGAGCAAGTTGAAGTTAGCCGTGGTGAAAAGGGAAAAGTGACGAAAAGGATCGTTTTCCTACCCGCATATTCGGGTAGAAAAGAGCTCTTTTCACACCAGAGTGGAAAAAATAAATAATATTGATTAATTCATAATAATTAATATTATAAAAAAAGAGAAATAATCTGTATTATGTATTTCAGAATTTCGAAAATAAATAAAAAATGTTGAAAACGATAATAACATATTATTAATATAATGAATATGGAATTATGATAATTATAAAGGATATGATAGGATATGATATATATTAGTTATGATTATCATAACAATTATAAACAAGAGTTGGTGACCAACATCATCAGTGAGCTGAATAATTATTGTGTATCAAATAACAATTAATAATTATTCAATTATATAATAATTTTAATTAATGAAATTATAAATTATATTAATATTATTTATTATTTGCTCATTGATAATGATTACCAACTCAAATAAAAATCGTATTAAATAATTAATATGATATTTACCTCAATTGTTGTATAAACATTCGACAAACTATTTGTTTTGAGTAATGAATGAATGACTGTCATCACCAAATATTTAATAAAACAAATAAAATCCAATCCTGTAGTTGCATTATTTCCATTTGGTATACTAGATGATGCTCTCAACTTTTTCTATAATAATAATGATAATATTTCACAGAAATTTAGAAATTTATCATTTAAAAAATATAAACACAAATCAAACTCATTAATAAAATGAGATATTAAATATTTTATTTGAACAAGACATGAGATCAATGACACTAAATTGAATAATCATTGATTGAAGAATTTCAAAAATTAAACTAATAATAAATTTTCAAGAATTAATAATTATATTATCAACTTTAAACGATGCAAAAAGAGAACATGAAATTTTCATTTTGAATTATATTATTATTACTATTGTTATTTTTATTATTATTTCTATTGCTATTTTGTAGATACCTGAGCATTACTAATTAAATTGAAAATTACTTTTGCTTCAGCTTTTGAAACATAGGTTGGAATGACATCATATAACTCTAAGACCTTCACCACACCACCTCCAAATGAGTTAGTAAATTTAAGACCATAGTTTCCATCGATATTTTCAGCATATAAATCAAATAATGATTTCAAAATTGAACAAGAATTGGCCAGTGAAGATATCACCTAAAATACACAAAAATAAATAATTAACATTAAAAAATAAATGGAGTACCTCCTTCCTATATGGTAGTATTACTATCGTCAAAGCAATAGTTATACACAATAAACATTGGAAGGAGGTAATCTATTTTGGCACATTTTAATCATAGTTAAATAATAAATATTAAATTTCTTAAAAAATGATGAGATCATTTGAAATAAATATCATTGGATTATAGTTTCTAAAATGAATGCATCATAGCGAATAGTATCGTTTAAATTTTTTGCTTAAATAGGATATCCTTCCTAGCTATTATTAATAATTAATAAACAAAATAATAATAATATAATAGTATTACTTGTTGATTAGAAAAAGCATTGTGTGTTTGATCCCATAAAAACTTTTGATGTTGCTGACTTTGAGAATCGGATTGATTATTATCTATTTCCAAAGGACCACCTAATCCAACACGAAGAGAAGAAACAATCATTGCTATTTCTTCAGGTGGAAGACTTGCTTGTTGCCCTGTAGTTCTCGGTGAAGCTTGAATAGAAACCTATATTAATATGTTAATAATGTATAATCATAATATGTTAAAAAATAATAGTAATAATGAATTATAATACAACGCCATAAAATAGAAGATGACACAAATTATACAATAATAATGTTAATGTTAGCTCACATCATCAACAACAGAATTGTTCAAATTTGCTTTCGTTTGTTTTAAAGCATTCAAAGCATTAGCATTTCGAGCAGCTATTTGTGATAATTTACTCAAACCAGTTGAATTATTATTATTGTTATTATTCGTTCCAGTCATCGACAAATTGTTATTAGTTGGTGAATTCGGTCCATCTAATACCCCTGATCTTGGTATTGAAATTGAAGAACGTAAATTTTGTCCCATTTTCTTCAAGTTCAATTCATTCGTTTGAGTTGATTCTTGACTCGGTGGATTAACTGGAACAGAAGAACTGTTTTCAGTTAATGATTTTGCTTTTAATGCCAATAAACGAGCTCTTTCTAATTTACTTATATTATTATTAATTGGTGTAGTAGATGATAAACTATTATTATTGTTATTATTATTTAAAATTGAATTTGATCGGTTTGGAAGAGTGTTTTGTTGTTGTATCATACTATTAGCTGGAATAGAAGTTGTTGTAGTTAATGGATTTGATGGTAAATTTAATGGTTGTTTTTCATAATTTATTGATTCAGTGTAATTGTTTGGTGTTCTTAACATATTATTAAAATCATTTGAAGTATGATTATCTGAATGAAATGAGGGATTTCTACTTCCTATTACACCTGATTTATCATTAATTATCACATTATTTATTACATTATTTGTGTCATTGTAGATAATTGGTCGAAATGGCGAGCCTTTGATTGGTTTTCCATTCAAAGTCACTAACAGCATCAAAGCAGCAGCACTGACATATGATACTGACATTGGATTCTGAGCTTCAATTTCACATGTATATGTGCCATTTCCATTATCTGTGATATTCAATAAGTTGGCTGGACCCATTACACCAACTTCAAATGGATCTCCTCCTCTATTCTTAAGATTTCCAAAACTGTCCACCCCAAATATGGTAAATCTCTCAACTGAATTTGCTTTGATTTTAGTTAACATTTCACCTTCAGCATAGCATAACTTTGCAAGAGTTCGTGAAGGTAATATTTCAATATCGAATGGTGACCCAAATATATGATGTTCATCATTTAATTTGATTGATAATGAATATTTTCCTTTCACACCTATCGTATACGAGACTAAGTATGTACCATCATTATTATCACGCACCTAAACATAATATGAATTTTAATAATATATGATAGAAAAGTTATTTTCAATGATAATAGTACCTTGATATAATAAATTGACTCAGAATTAGTGATTGTAACAGCAATTGGCATAGCACCACGATTAACCAATTGACCCATTCGATCATGAATTTGAATAATAAATTGTACCGGCTGACCAGCTTCAGATCCAAACAAACCTGGCCCATAAGCTTGACAATTTTGAGCAATTTCTTCTCCAATTTGATAAGTCTCAGCATCGTCATCGAGAACAGGATCATAACCATCCAATGTAATAGAGTTACTTGTTAACATTTTCTTCAGAAATGCTATTTCCATGGTCAAGGTTTCTATCCATTCTTCTCGTTCCTTAGCATCATCACAAGAAAGCTCTAAAACTCCACCATTTTCCAATAATATTTGGAACTCAAACTTAATCTTCTTTTCAACACTTCGACTTTCACAATATAATTCAACTTCAGTTAAACCAACTGTTCCCTTCAATCTGCCATTCGGTCCATCGTAATATTTCAATTCATAACCTGCATTATTTAATCAATTCAATTTCTGTTTAAGATGCACGATTTCATAATTACCTTGATGACCAAGAACTTCAGCTGGTTCAATGGCAAACCATCTTTTCTTCCAAGTTTTAAAACCTCCTCTGGCATTTACAGCGCCACCTTTCTTATACAAATAACCCTCAGTTCTAACTAAAAGGCTTGGATCAAGTAGACCTTCATTTGTCACAATCAATCTGGGTTGAATTGGTGATGGTGGACGATCTAAATCTAAATCAATTTCATTCTCGAATTCACCTTCATCCACTGGCTCCATTTGAAAGAAACAAGTCCAACTTTATATGTAAATCAAAAATTTCTTTAAATCCAAATACAAGAGTATATTTTTTATTTTAGACCGAAGATTTTTTATAATATTTCTTGTTGTTAATAAACAGATTGATTAATTGATGAATGAGTGTTTAACCGTCGTTTCATTTTAATTATTATTATTTTATATCAGCAGCATATTACCAATAAAAGCTACCTGTTCTCGCATAACATGGAGCGAAACATTACTTAAGTAATCGTCTCAAGGGGCAATTTTTTATTGATTGGGTACAATAGTGGATTAGTGGTATTCCATATTCACATTATGTCATTGATTAATGAAGAGTAAGTTTTATATACTGTACTGTATAAATTCCAGTTAATTATATGATACTGATTCGTATCAATACTCATGATACGATGATAGGTTTGATCGTAAATTGAATAAATTCGATTTTATTTTGGTGAGGGCTTGTTTGGAGGATGTTAGTGGAATTGTTGACACTACTAACGACGCATTTATGGCCGATGCTTTTTTTAAGAAACCTGAGTATCATCAACGTTTTACGCAAGATAATGTATTAAATATGATTTCATCGGAAAACTCCATGTTTTTAATCGCAGTTCAAAGTTCTGATTCGGAATCGTCCGGTAACCGAAATGTTTATGGAAGCATATATTTACATTGGACAGTAAAGCATGATTCAGATAACAAATCAATAGAGGTAATAATTTTACTTTTTAACTATTTTGTTAGTTAAGATATACTATTTTTAATAATGCCATAAACTATAATAATAAGGAAATGCATTTTAGTTTATAGGAAAGTTTTCCGCAGTATCTGTGCCCAAAAAATATGAACGAAATGGTATTGGTAAAGCTTTAGTTTTTGCTGTTGAAAATGAAATGATTAAAATTGCGAAAGATTATAACAAAAATAATTCAGATAATTCAGAGATTTCTATAGTTGTTAAAGTTGAAATGGGTGTAGTAAGTGCGAGACTAGATCTAATTCCATGGTATGAATCACAAGGCTATCGAGCTGTTGGAGATATAATAGAAGATGATCCTGAGATAATTATGATCACAAAAGATGGAATGATTGTAAACCTGATCTTAATGAGGAAAGTTATTAGTGATTTTTAATATAGACTTATATTAACGAAAATTTAACAAGACTAATCATTTTAATACAATTTTGAATTGAATTTATCATATGTTAAGGTTGCCGTTTGTATCACAATTTTTCCTTAATGCCACAAATAAATTGCGGACTAAGCCTTCCAAATCTTCTTCGTCATTAGTGATTTCGGATATGTTGACATCCAACGACAGGATATCATTATCAATTGTGATATTATTGCTTACTTCGTCTAATATTATATCATTTAAATTTGTTTCAATTGGATCAACTGTCAAATTAATATCAATAACTTGTGGTGGTACTGATATTGTTGTCGTAGATATAAAAGTCAACTTTTTATGATATTCAAGGATCATTGTTGGCTTCAATACATCTGGAGAAGAATCCAAAGAACCTCCGAGTTCTTCATATCCAACATTTGTAAGTATTTTGTCCAAATCGATATCCCATTGAGTTATAGAAACTACCAATGTTGATATAAGAAAATGATGTGCGATTCCTTCAACTTTTTTCAATAAATATCCCAATATTTTTTCTTGCACATTAATATCACCTATCGCGCATAGCAACTCTATTTCAATCCGATCCGTATTTTTATTTGTGCGCAAACGAAGCGCAGCAACAATAGTTTCATCTGGATAAGGTGTTTCTAATACTAGCCACCTCACATTGCTCTTGTCTAGATCTTCTTCTACCTACATAAAAAAGGTAAAAGTCATAAATATTCGTTTTAAATGAGGGATCTTTATTTTTATATTAAACCTGTAATTTGACAATTTTGGGACCGCTTGATCGATAAAACCGCCTATCATTTATATCAGATTCACAACCGTGTAATTTATCAACAAAAGATGCAATATCTTCTGCATCTTCTGGCTCAGCAAATCGAAAGTCCAACTTTTGCTCCATCTTACAATTATTATACTGTATGTTATTTTTGTACTTCCACAGTATGCTGCTATACTACGATTTGAATCAGTGAGTACACTTGACTCTCCACATCGTTCTCTAAGAACACGGTGGTATTTATAATAATAAAAAGCAAAATTCCAAAAAAAGTCTGCTGGTTTTTAAAAACCGTTTCATTCATTTATCCGGTTGTCACACTAAATTAATTGAGTCGAAGAAGCTAGAGCTTAAGAGGGCTCTCTGTTATGTTTTCTAGCTTGTTCCTCTTGTTTAGTTGACTGGTTTGATTTGCTCAGTCAATTTATTCATTCATAATTCATTCATTAATAAAGAACTGATATTAAGAGGGCTCTTTGTTATGTTTTTAGCTTTTTCCTCTTGTTTAGTTGAACTGTTTGATTTGCTCAGTTAATTCCTATTAATTCATTCATTCACTTAATTTGGTCTATCCCCAGTATTTTAAAAAACAAATATTTGAAAACGTGTCGAAAGAGCAATAAAACTGTCTTGCTGTCTTAACCCAAAATTCAATCATATTGTTTATAATTTTTCCCATCAAGAAAGATTTACCTTGAAATTACTACAACAACTACAAAGATAGTCGTTTCAATTTATATACACACAATCAGAGTATAAATTATGTTGATATTTTCTCCTGTCACATCAGAATTCGGTTGCTTATTTCTTTTATTCCTTTCATTCATTCATTAGATTACCCATAAATTTATTAGTAAATTACAAATTAATAAAATTCAATTTTAAATGATGCTGATTATAATATTAAAATAATAATAATGTTCAATTATAAACATAAAAAAGCCTATCATAATCAGAAAAAATATACATTATTAGTATTATAATTTAATCATCTACTAACATATCGCAAAGGAGCAGATTCATCAATTGTTTCATTAATAAATCAATCATAATTTTTGGATTTTTACTTCCATTTTATTAAAAATAGTCGATAATTCTTGTTTTTTATTATTTGATAATAAATCACCATATGCTCTTAAGAAATCAATTATTTTTATTTGTAAATCAGAATTAAATTGATTCCATTTATAATTTAATTGACTTAAACTAAATAATAATGATAATACATCAATAACTGATTGATTAATTAATGAACTGGTATGATTTTCAAGAAGATAAGATAATATTAATTGACTATATGATAGAATATTATGTGACTCATTCACTGAGAACTCCAATCCTTTATTATTATTATTATTATTATTATTATTATTATTATTATAAATACTATTATTAATATTATTTTCATTCAATTCATCTCTTGAAAATTCACTTATAATGTATGAATAAGTTGATAACAATGATATAAATATAGGATCTAATTGATTATTTTCTTCTATTATCATATGATGTAAATCATTTAATTTCATATTAAATATTTTCTTTTTATTATTATTATTCATTTCTTCAACAAATGATTCGAATTCTGATATTATTATTGATGATTGTATAATTGATTGTATATTTGATGATTGATTATTTATTGAATCTAACTTTATTTTTTTTCGATGGAAGGGGTTGTGTATTGTTATATGATATAATAATGATTGTTTAATTATATATAATAAATTTTTAGGAATAAATTTTATTGGCCATTCCATATTCTTAATACCTAGACAAATAATTGATAAGGATTTAATTGAAATTATAGATGATGATTGCAAAGATTGGTCGATATGATATGATAATAATTCATTACATTTATTTGTTTGTAAATCATTCCATTTTATATTCATATCAACAAAACTATACATTATTTGTGATAATTCGATAAGATTCATTCCTTGAATACCTTTCAAATGTTGATTATGAATATGAATATGATGATTATTATGATTATTATTATCATTATTATCGTTATTATTATTGTCGTTATTATTAATATAATAATCATCATAATCATTATTATTATTTCTAATTATCGTTTTATCATTATTATTTTCAAAATAATTAATTGTTTTTTGATTCAAAAATAATGAATCATATGGTATGCTATGCTCAGCAGCTAATACTACCACAGGAGGTGACGTAAGCTTAGTATTAGATGGTTTCTCTTCCGTTGATAATCTTAATTTCTCTTCTGATGATAACTCGTTTGTATATAATGCCATTAAAAACGATTCCTTCGAATCAAGAGTAAATTGGTTCCATTTTATGCCTAATTTGGCAAAACCGTAAATGGTATTGGCTAAGCTTCTAGAAGAAAAGAATGGACTGACTCTAGTGATACGATGATCCAGTTTTTGTTGAATAGATTCTGGTAAAGACGACCATAACAATTGTAAATTACCTGAAACATAAGTGAGAAACAAATATATTATTTTAGAAATAATCAAATACAAATGATAATAATAATTGTAATAATAATAATAATAATTCGAAAAGAAAAGATAACTATAACAGAAAGCAACTCTAAAATAGATCAAAATAAAGTTCCATAATACTCATGAATATTAACAACTTTAAATGATATGATAGACGAAATCGTACGAAATGATAGTTTAGGATATGAATGAAATGATCTCAGGGCCATATTTTCATTCACTTCAAAAAATGGATTTTTGTATTTTAATACAATTACGATGGCATCCCATGTAAATTATTTGCGTTTTACCTAATGAATATAACATAACAGCATATTCATGATCTTTCATCGTAGCAATTCTTTGTTTCAAATATTTCAAAATACTCTCTGAAAGTGGATTTGCTTCTCTTCCAGCTGCTAATGATTTTGTTTTGTCTTGTAAATCTTTCCATTTATAACCCATTTTATTCAACCCCCAAATGACATAAGCTGCACTACGTGTCCCTAATGAGATATACACACGACTTAGCACTGCTAGTAATCGGTCACTCATAATATCAGACATGTCATAATAATTGTATCCAATCGTACCAAATGACCATAAAATATCACCATATTGATTTGGTAGAAACATATGCAACATACTTATTGCTTTTTCAAATAATAAATAATACAAAGAATCATAATCATGATGAGAAAAATTAACATTATTATTCCGACTATTATTATTGCTATTATTATGATCAATAATAGTTAATTTTGATTCGTCTGATAATTCTGTTAAATCAAATTTTGTTGCTTTCATTCTGGCTAAACCCCATAAAATATTATGTATTTTAAAAATGTTCATGGTAGGAAGATATTTCTTTGTAGTTGACAATAAGGTTGATTTACATAATTCTGGTAAAGCTGAAAATGGAATCTGAGATAGAATGAAAAAAAATTATAGTAATTATTATTGTGCAAAATAAGCTATCACATATTATTATTATTTTATTATAATTATTATTATTATTATTTTTAAAAATAATTATTATCACAAACTATTATCATATCACACTACCTCCATCAATCCTAAGCCAACATACAGACTCTCTAAATCAAATGCTGTGAATCGTTTGCGGTTATCTCCAATTCTTTCAAGAATAAGATTTCTCACTTTTTCGAAATTATTATGATATGATTGAATTAATTGATTATTCCAATTTGAATTATCATATAATCCTAATGGTATATCGATTTTACCAAGAGCCCATACGATATTTGAGAGTTCTCGCGGACCAACAGTCGGAATGAAATGAAGTAATGAGTTAATGATACTTTCTTTGAAATCATCTGGACAATTTTGCCATTTCATCTAAAATAATAAACGATAAATAATAATGAAGAATAATAGTAAAAACTCAAATTTGATATAATGAACAATACAATACATTATAATGTAATCATGAATTATTGTAATTACAAATACATTACAATACATAATTGTAATTATATATTATTGGTTTCTTCAATTAAATCTTTGAAAGAAATTATTAATAAAATCTAAATAAATATTATACAATCTTATATGTATGATTGATTACCTTCATTACACCAAAGCTTTGCAATAATGAACAAAACTCTTGTTCTTGGCAGACTCCATCATTTGCAACATCATTATTTTCATTATCAGCATCATGCTTATTCTTACTAATACCGTTACTATTCAAATCAGTCATGATAATATTTGACCTCTTCAAAATAGATGTTGATTTATGTAATATTCTATCTCGTAAGTCACTTTGTAGATCAGACCATTTCAACTCTATTTTTCTAATTCCATGTATGGCAATTACAAAGCCAGCCGCTGTTAGTTCATCCATTATATTATTGGAATTAAAATCATATAAGATACTCTCTAAACATTCTTCTGGTATGCTAGTTTTATTTACATTATTATATCCTAAAACATTCAATGCAGATGACAGCTCCCGACCATTCAAAGGTACTTTCTTTGGTGGTGCTATATGCGAATTTGAGGTGATTTCATTAATGAATTGATCCCTTATCGATACAGGAATATTTTCCCATAATACTCCCATTTTGTTTAATCCAGTTATGATTCGAAATAATTCTAATCTTGTCGCTTGTTTGGCTACTTGTGATAATTTATCACTAAATGATTTTATATTATTAGTTTTTTCTCCATCACTACGATTAAACAAAACGCCAAGAGATATATCTAATGTTCCCAATGCCCAGATAGAGTTTGATAAAGCTTCCAGATCCATTGAAGATGAGTGATAAATAAATGAATTCAATATCTGCTTCTTATCATGGGATGTTAATTGACATCTTTTTGCAGCAAAATACTTAAGTCTAGTTGAAAAATCTTTACTGTCAATTTTTTTCTCAAATAATACATACAGATTAGCTGGATATGTTCGAGTTTCCCGTACTGAAAGTATTTGTGAGTCAACTAGATCATTTATCGCTGATATAGATAAATATTGTTCAGATACAGATATCAGCTCAATATTTTCGTTTATTTCAGTAAGAGAAGTTGAATTAGGGAATACAGATACTGCAGCCTTTGAAGAAAAAAGAATTGAATTTGTCTCCTGTGAATGGCGTGAGCTATATTTTAAATATGATTTCAACGCCGATTTTAACCTTAGATACTTATCCTCGGATTGGACCAAATTGTGATGAATACTAGAAGAAATAGGAGATCTTAGTGCATGAAAATAATTTAAGTATAACACAATAAGTAATGAACAATGTTGCCAAACTAAATGATGACAGCAAACCATCTGAATTTCAAAGAAAGAGACGTTTAAGTAAGTTTACAGTATATTGACGAGTCAATTTTAATTGACGTTGAAGTTAGATTGTGCATATAGATGAAGTAATAAACCACCTCTGTCAGATGATAGTGCCTGCATGTTTGTAGTCATTACAATGGCTGTTATTATATATAACTTTATTTGTTTGGATGACGTAAATAATACGGTAGCGATATACCGTATAGCGTATAGCGGTAACGCTAAAAAGAAGAACATCAATGACTGTTTTGGTAATTTCGGAAGAGAAGCTATCTCTATCATCAATAAACTGCGTTTATCCCTCATTCAAGCACGTG
>VKHH01006242.1:0-20735 GCA_015144975.1 Epipyxis sp. PR26KG
TGCAAATTTGAAGATGGATTTATGTTTCAAACTTTTAATTCTCTATCTAATGGCTTGATGAGATTTTTTAGATTGTGTATGGAAAATGCATATATTCCAAGCGGGGGGGGGTATTTACCGCGGGGGGGTTAACATGTCTGCTGGGATTGTGATAAATAAATGTTATTACTTTTTTCTTGTGCTTTTCTGCACGACCCACAAAAATACACTACCGGCGGAGTTGGATAACTTGTACAAAAGCAAAAAACATTTTAAATATGCAATAAGATTTGAACAAAATATCAAACTATTTTAGGTCAACGAATATCAATGTTCATTGTCAATCAATTTATTAATAATAAATTTTGGGAAAAAAACTCAACTACTATACTACTGGTATATACAAACATATAAATAGCTCAAAAGAAACTACTAATAACTACAGTCGACAAGTAGTATTTCCAACTCCGGCTGCTGCTGTAAAATACAGAACAAAATGAGCCAAGCTCAGGTAATAATTTAAAAAAAGCAAAAAGTAGAAAGCAAAAATGGCAGATATTTAGTAACATTAAAATCCCAATACTTTGAACTGTTTGGAGGATTTTAAATTTTCTTCTCAGCAAGCTATTATTTCTTTGGATGATAAAGTTATAAAGTTGCATGATTATCGGTCATATCTTAAATCAAATGTATAGTTCTTAATTTTTTGGTTGTTGCAACTTAAACATTTTGTTAAATTACATAGATCCACATTATTTCTGAGCTCTGAGTTAGAAACGAAAATTATAACTGAAATTACTTTCCCAAGCTCGATACACTCTGTTTAATTCTAATAATTATATATTTTTTCCTTTTAGCAAAGTAAAGATAAAAGATTGTATGATGCATCCTTTGATGGAGAGGAAGCGGAAGTGATATCTTTAATAAAAGCTGGGGCTAATGTCAATAATAAAGAAGGACAGGTGATGAAAGTATTATTATACTTGAGAATTATAATTATATATAATCAATATACTATGATTAATTTGATTTAATTCTGTTGTACTGCAAGTGATTATTTTATTATCATGTAAGTGATTATTCTCGATCATCCTTGGAGGAGTTTTTTATGTTATGTTGTTATCAAAATTTCGACAACAGATTGCTTTAGTTGTCATTTAAGCAACTGAGGACTATAATTTGCTAGTGGATGCTTGCCCATTTCCCCCCAAAGAAACTGTATTGTATTTGTTGAGTTTAAATTATAAACACCATATTGTAATAAGCACAAAAAAACACTAAAAAAAACTCCTCCTCCTTATCTCTCTGAAATAAAAAAAATCAACTACAAATTTATTATAATCTCCTTATAATCAGTGTTTTTATTATTATGTTAGTTTGGTTGGTCTCCATTACATGCCTCTTCTGCTAATGGCCATAATCAAATAGCTAAGATATTAATTAATAATAAAGCTAATGTCAACCAATTGAATAATGTAAGAATAATATGAATATTATGATCTGAATTACTAATAATTCTATCCATTTTGAAGAGATTATATTCATTAATTTAATTTAAGAATCAAAATTATACTGTGATACATTTTCGTAAAATGAAAGAAAGTAGCTTTATGATTTATTTTAACAATAAAAGCATGACAGTTAGCTGTGATTCACCTTTTCAATGTCATGAAAACGATAATGCTGATTTTATTCAAATAACCATATTATCATTTTCATTATTATTGATAAAATAATTACCCATGCTGGCTTCCACCTTTGTAGGGAAATATCTAGTCGGAGCTTGGGGAGCGAAACTAAACATTTCATTCACAAGCTGCAAAGTCAAATCATTTTACACAAATAATTAGAATGAATCAACATTTCTACAATTAATTATATTCTGCATCATTTTTTAATAATCAAGCTATTTTTATCATTATTATGATATTTCACCATCTTATGGACAAGAAGATGCAAGATATAATCTTTTTCATATAAATAAAATAATAAATATTGTTGTTTTTGATATTGTAGTATAGAGAATCACCATTATTATTTGCCGCTAAGTGGGATAATTTTGAAGTTGTTAAGTTGCTTGTATCTAATGAGGCTGAAGTGACTCCAAATATCGTAGTAAGTTAAAACTACCTTAGTTTTATCATTATAATACAAGCTTCTTAGTGATAACTATTGATATGTCGTTATAAGGATAAGGCCAAAGTTGAAGAAATCAAAAGTTACCTTCAGGTATAATAAAAATATTTCGAAAATAAAGATTAACAATCTTTCTGTTATATGATTGTGATGCCTAATTCTATAATTATCTATTTTATGTTTATAATTATCTATAACTCACAGCGAGTTTTCCTCATTATAAATAGTTTATCATTATAAATAATAGTAACTCTTTTTCTGACTTAAATTACCAGTTTTATTCTTAAACCTGGTCTCAGCATTCGTTTAATAATCAACCTTTCTTCATGTTTTGACAATTAATATGGATGTGAAAAAGTTAAATTCGACCAATCTCTATCATTTTTTCATGCAATATTTGATATTTTTCAAATGTTTGTCGCAAATATCATTATTATTTACTTCCAAAATATTTATGATGTTTCGCTGCATTCAAGTAGTTGTTACATGAAATCTCATAAAATTCTAAAAAATCACAATTTTAGAAACTTGCTTATGTCACAACTTCAAAACCACGAAACATCTTAAACTTCGGGTGATAATTTTGGAGGTAATAATGATATTTGCGAATACTTGTTTTCATAGTAATATTTTGCGAATAGTAATAATGATATTTGAGCTGACCAGCTCTTGATAATACCCTATATTTGTTGAAATAATGATAGAGTTGGTCGATTTTTTTAATATATAACACCCTATATTGTTTTTTGCAATTACTTATCAATATCTGAAGAATGGTTGATTTTCAAGTATTCCGAGACAATTGAAACAGTTATTTGAAGTCAAAAGTGCAAAAAAATCTATTATTTACGTTAAATCAAAAAGTACTTGTAAAGCGTCGGTCATACACCAACTGACCTTATTTTTCAAAGCAGGAGATGCAAATTTGCGCATTTTCGTAAGAATTTGATTTCGTCTTGACATAGAGAAATATCTTGAATATAATTTAATCGTCAATCTACTCATGACTTCAATCGATTTGATCGACTCTACAAAGAGTATATTTTCATCATTATCATCATTTTTGTGTCTATCTGTGTATTTCAGTAAAATAATAATAACTTTCTAAATTATGGGTAAAGCACAAAATAATCATGTTCGAAAGTATGTCTTTGGTGAAAGAATTCTCCAATTGCGACGTTTAAATTAGTTGAAATTGTAAAGCGTTTATTTATATTTGGGTCAAAACTCGATAAATTACTATTTTTTTATTAGTTTTTATCATTTGCTAGTTTTATTTGCTTTTTTATCCTATTATACTTCTTTTGGTATTCTCGATGAATTGTGTCTTGAATAACAATCCCACTTTAATAACATTGGAAGAGCTTCAACATTTACTCTTAATCATCAACGTTAATTACAACAATAAATTATTATCAAGTTTATGCTTGAAAATTCAATTGTTAAAAATACAACAACATTTCTTTTCTTTAAAACTGATATTCAATGATAATACGAATGCTCTATAGTGCGTTTATACATTTTGTTTCTACTAAACGATCGGAGATATCCGAGGCGCACTTACGTTGAAGAGCTATAATTAAAAGGATATGAATTCAATTCTAATCCTTGTGAATTATTATCGTATTTGTATAATATTATTATTATTAAAAATTTACAACAACTCTCGCTTATTGACATACTTATAACATTATAAAATTGTTTATAGAATGCTCCACAATTTATTATCTTTAAAATCAAGTCCATTGTTGAAAGCAATGAAATAGCGGATGAAATAATTCAAAGTAAAACAAAACAATGGAATCGTACCAATTTGGTGGTATTAGGCCCATCTTCTTCGGGGAAATCAACTTTTGTAGAATGTTTAGTAGGGTTAAACTTTAGGCATACAACCTCAACCGTTGGTGTGGAGAAGCCTGGTATGTTTAATATTCTTCAATCAGTTGATAATAACAGTTGTAAATTGATGAAATTGGATTCTCCATACTCGTTACTGAATGGAAGTGTTGCAGAGCTGTTAAATCTTAGCAAATCAAATAATAATCAAAATGATAATCGACAAAAAAGTATAAATAATCTTATCGAGTTACCGGAGCAAAATATTCCATCTTCGTCATCCATTAATCTAGACCAACTATACAAAAAATCAATAAGTAAAAATACTGCTTTTTGCTCCGCTGAATCATCTCATGCTAACCAATCAAATAATACTAATAGTAATAACTCATATAACAATAAGATCGACTCAAATGCTAACGTTTCGTTAGACTTTGATAAAATTATGAAATCAATGGAAACTGTCAAACTTAACTTAACTCCAACTCTCAAAGCAAAACAAGTGGTGTTACTTTTACAATCTACGATTATGGCGGCCAAACTGTGTTTGATGTGATTCATCACATGTTTCTCACAAGATATGCTGTGTATATCCTTGTGTTTAACATGGAGCTATTAATTGAGTCTTCATTTTCAGTTTTCTCACGGAAAAGATTATTTAAATTACGATCATCATCTGATCCTCAGTTGAAATGGTGCATTTCATACCTCAAGTATTGGATGAATGCTATACATGCTCATTGCAAATTCATTAAATTGAAAGATTCAGATGTTATAGAACCACCTCCACCTGTTATATTGATTGGAACACGGAAGGATAAAATCAATAATATTAATATTCACAAGCAGATATCAGAATTATTGTCTGATCATCTACATCATACTGCTATATGGAATCAATCGCTTCAACTCAATGAGGATGATGGTCTTAATTTCTTTCCAATTGATAATACGATGAGTATCAATGATAATACGGGTAGAAAGGTTGTGACGACTATGAATAACTCCATAATTAATAAGCCATATGTCACGAAGCAAATCCCGTTGACATGGTTGCAATTAGTCGACCACATGAACATGCTCAAAGATCATAATAACAAATCATTCATTAGCATGAATGAACTTATTTCAATTTCAAATAATTATGGCATTAATGAAGATGTTTTGTGTGATATTCTAATATTTCTCAATGAAATGAGTTATCTATTGTGGAACAAAGATCCATCTCTACGAGATATCATTATATTCGATCCTATCGATTATCTTATCAAGCCCGTAACGAATATTATTTCCAATCATACCGATGATTCGGGAGAGAATAGAATACAACATTCTGAATTACAGCAAAGAGCGAAATTAAGATTTCCTTCTGATTGGAATCGATTTGTATCTGAAGGAATAGCTTCAATTGATCTCATTTCATTTCTTTTGAGCGAATATTCTGATCGATTATCAGTGCTTATGTTGCTGATGGAAAAATTTGGATTAATGGTTCAACTCAATCCTAGTAAGTATGATGTTATGAATGGAGTAGATGGAAATAATAATAATAATAATAATAATAATAGTAATAATAATAATAAAAATAATAATAGTTCAAAGGGCAATAATGATTGTAAATTATATTTGTTTCCATCAATCATACCGAATGCATCTTCCAGGAATGATTTAGCGATAATTCAACGATGGTCATCAGTTCAACAAAAGCACATCGTTCATTTTGTTTTCACAGCTCGTGAAGAAGTTCTATCAATTCCAATTATCAGGTTGAGTGCACTGTCATATATTACTTTCTGTCCTGTTGGTTTTTTTCATCGGTTGGTAGGAAAGGTGTTGACTTGGTGTCTTGAAATACAGCATGTCTCTAGTAGTGTGCCAAATTTCATGAATCCTAATAATCAAATAATATATGGTGACAAGATTGAACTGACATTTATTAATCAACAATTTTTGATGCAGTTATCACCTGAGCGTAATTGTTTGGAGGTTATGATTGAAGGTGAGAATCCTTTGGCTATTCATCGCAGATTGAAGAATCAAATCAATGAAGTTATACGCGAGAGCTTTCCAAAACTTCATGTCATCGATGCTGTGGCTTATCCTTATGGATCATCTATATTGCACAATAAAAATAATAAAATTGTTTTCATACCATTATCAAATTTAACATCATCTATAAAAAATAATGATACCATTCTCATCATACCAGAGCGTATCAGACCGGATATTCTCAGGCAAACTTATCACAGTTGGATTCCTCCTTCCGTTGATACTCCATTTGATGTGTTCATCTCCTATCGCTGGAATGATTATGATTCAAAATTAACAAAAAAAATGTTTGATATTTTATCATCATTTAATCAGCTTTATAAGAATAAAACACAAGCTTTGCGTGTGTTTCGAGATGTGGAAATACTATATGATGGTGCCAATCTGAAGGAAAGCTTTTCATCATCATTATTGAAATCAAAATTATTTGTTCCTATAATATCATACAATGCTCTTCAACGACTCGTCAATCATGATGTGAATGTAGTTGATAATATGTTGATTGAGTGGTTTATAGCAATCGAATTATCATCACCACATCATCGATCAAATGCTAACATCAGAATAAGAGGAATATATCCTATTTTCATTCATAATGAAGTGGATGTGACTTGTAGCGATTGGCCGATAGGTGAAGAAGTGGAAGAGAAAGTGATATCTTCGCTTGTTCGTCATAAAGACGAAGTTTCTTCTGCGCCATCATCCTTTGGAGCAAAGTTAGTTACGAATACAATGTTGTGGATTGCGGGTCAAGGCTATTCTGTGACATCATCATCATCATCATTCTCTGTAGGTGATATAGTTGAGTCGAATTATCATAATAAGGGGAAGTGGTTCTCAGGTGTTGTTAAAAGTGATCGAGGTAATGGAGCTTATGATGTCCAATATGATGGTTGTGATTTATTGATGAAGAGGGGTGGAGTGTTGGATAGTCTTCCTAATATTATTCCAACTAAAACCATTGAAAGGGCATCTCAGTTGTTACGAGACCAAGGGATTGAACCAAGACCAACTTTCTTCACAATGACTGTGAAGGGGGTGCTTGATGGGATTCAAGAATTTTTGTATCAAACCAGATGGGATTATGATCGAAGAGAAATCAAGATTTGTGAGGGGATTTTGGATGTGTTGAAGAATAAGCTTTGAATCTTCTAATTATTTTATTGTTACTTGCAATTAACTATTATATGAAAATTATTATGATCAAATGAGGAGAGGAGTAATGTTGGTGGATGACATTGCATCATGTTATTATGCTTTTGATTTGATTGTAGACTTTATATATTCAAAGATAATTTATTATTTTAGCTTCTTGCATCATGCAAGTGGACTAACTATTATTTTTATCATATTTGTTATCAGTCCTCCGCCACATGAAGAAATATAATAATAAATTTGTAACAACAACAAGCAATTTGTTTCATAATAATGTATGGACCATACCATACATTCAAAGCATATTTGGATGGAAAACTAACAATTATTATTGAAGTTTCTGCAAGCTTCAGATGGCACCTCACATCCAAAATATGGGATTTTTATACATCGTTATTATGCAATTTTATTTACTAGGAGTGTTATTGATTCATTTTAAAATTAGATTAAGTAAGTGGCTAATTATTATATTTAAGCTTATCATTCTTCCTTCTCGCCTCGAAACTCATTCACTCATCATATCATTTGTGTATTTGTGTATGTCATTTTATCGCTTAATGGTTGTGTTCTCGGTGCCAGACTATTCTTCTGAACGTTCTGATTATTTATTATTTATAACAATAACAATTATTGTTTTTCACCATATAACATATCATCAGAAAATACTAAAACAATTTAATTTATTATTATGATCAAAGTATAACAAAAAAAATCCACTTATGTATGATACACTGTAATGCATCTAATTATAATATGTACGTATGTTAAGTTATATAGTAAGTTACAGTATATATCATTATTAGTAGTAATACAACTCGCGTCCAATCAATCAACAAGTTGTTGCATTTCTTGATTCATGCCAATTAACGAACTCAAAATATGCTGTCAGTAGTATATCATCATAGTTCTTCGGGATACTGTTGTTGTCTTATTCCGATTATTCTACAATGTCTTGATTAGTTTTAGCCCGATTTAAGATGGACAATAGTTCTGGCCCGGATACAATAGTTCTGGCCCTTTTCTCTGTTTTTGCCGTAGACCTTACGCCTCGAATGTGAGTAATCATTCAACACAAGAGAACTTCTTTTTATGTTAGAGCAAAATTCATTCTTCTAAGAGAAATTTTTCATTTGCTTTTCATCAACTTAATACAACCAATGTTTGTAGCGAATAACAAATAATAGTTTCTCATGTTTTTAATATGCAAGTGAGATGTTTGTTATTATTATAATTTAAACCACACTATATTGATTAGTAGATGATACAAAATAACTATAAATTACTACTTTTTGATGAATGAATAATTGAATAAAAAAAATCACTTAGTGTAAAATAAAGCGAGCCCCGCCGAACGGTAAAATGGTGAAATTCAAATATGTCATTATATTTCTTAATGATCAGCTGCAAATATTAACGTCAATATTAAGCTTCTTGAAACTAGAACAACACGAAAATAGTATCGGTAAGAAGATACACTGTGTCAAATATTAAAGACAATTAAATTTCTTCAATAACTTCATTAATTACTTTTATAAAGTAGAACTTTATAATTACTTTATTATTACTGTAATGTGTATCTATAACTCCATTGCAGAATTGAAACTATGAAATATTATACAAGTACAACTCTAATTGATAACAAAAATAATATGAGTGAAACATAAAAATATATCCGCTTCAATAATGTATTTTTAAAAATATATAAACGAATGATGAAACATGACCTAAAGAGTAACTGAATCAAAAATGAAATGAATTTTATGAAAAAATTGATAAATTTAACCACATCGATATCAGGTATATCCAAGAAGGGATGAATCGGTTTGATGGATGTGATAATTTATCATATATTTTTCCCCTCGAAAAGATATTAATAAAATAAATTAAATCAACAGTAATAGTGATACCTTTACGATATAAGATACATATACATATCTTCTCTGCTCATTTAATGGTAATTATTATATTCTTGTATAGTTTTAACACTACTGGATTGACTCATTACTCGATTACCATTTCGCATACTACTATTATTATTATTGTTATTATTATTCACAATTCCAAGTGAAGGTTGTTGATTGCTCATAGAGTTAGATGAGCGAACCCTTCCTCCAGGTTCAATACGAGATATTCTCGATGACAATTCCCCAGAATATTGATTATTTCCGGTTGATGGCTGACTTGATTGATTTTCTAACATATTCACACGTTTAGATAGTTTTGATACCGTTTCAACAAATAAATCTTCCATTTCTTTCACCTTCATAATATTTAAAATGATAAATCAAATAGTAATAATAAACAATACAAAAACATTTATTATCATTATTATTATTATTATTACTATTATCATTATATTTATTATTATCATTATATTAATTATTATTATTATTATTATTGTTACTAGCATTATTATTATCTTAATACTAATTAACTTAAATCATACAAATAAATATCAATTAAAAAAAATCAGACTTACTTTATCCTTCGTTACCATATCTTTTGTATTTTCTATCACTTCTTTCATATCATTTTGTAATGATAATATTTGTTTTTTTAAGTTTTCATTTTCCTAAAAAAAATAATTTAAATTAAATTGATGAATGATTCGATACCAGTAGTATGAAATGTTATGATATGAAAATTCCTTTATGTGTCATAAAACCAACTCATTCCATGAATGGTAATTTGGCAAATCCGTTGATTACTCACTATCATTCGAAATGGAGGAAGAAATATTTTAATGAAACAGATTTTTATGATAATTATGAACTATGATATAATAATATAATAAATATAAATCAATTAATCCATCCTGTTATTTATTTTTCATGTTGAAAATGAAGATAAAAAATGTTGATTTTATAGTCAATAATTATACAACTCTATAAATTTAATTTGTATTTCCTCCGTTTTTAAAGATTGTACAACCTCAAACGATAATAGCTGTTAGATTGTACAGTTTGTAAACAAGTGACTTGTGGTTCTTCGGAATAGAATAATAATCATGATATTATATTTCTTAAAATATTATATAATCTTACTTGTTGTAAATCTTCAAGTACAGATCTTCTGTCTGATAACTCTTCCAATAGTTCAGAGATTCTTTCTTTATAATCACTATATATTTTATTATTATTATTATTATTATTATTATTATTATTATTAATATTATAAATATTATTATTATTATAATTATTATTATTATTATTGTTACTATTATTATTATTATTGTTATTATTATTATTGTTATTATTATTATTGTTATTATAAATATTATTATTATTAATATTATAAATATTATTATTATTATAATAATTGTTATTGTTATTATTATTATTATTATTATTATTATTATTATTATTGTTATTATTATTATTATAAATATTATTATTATTATTGTTAATATTATAAATATTATTATCATTACCTTTCTGACTTCGACTTCTTTTGTTGAAATAATCGCAAGTCTTGTATAGTTGCTAAATGTCTTTGTCTTTCAGCATTTAAATCATCACGTAATTCTGATATTTCATCATTTAAAATGGCCTTTGATTGTTGCAATTGTTTAATCTAAAATATTTAATATGATAATATTTTTATCAAATATTCATAGATATAACACGCTTAGACGAAGATCAGGCCGATTCATGACATCCTGAATTCATATTTAACATTCCCATGTTTCTACAGTTTTCAATATAATATGCTCTATTGAAAGTAAACATAGGTCAATTTGTCAATTCATTGCATTTATTATTACTCTGTTGGTTATTGAAATGAATGAACTGATGAAATTTTTAAACATAGTATTTATTATTATAAATTATTATGAGAAAAATAATCTGAATTTTAATAATGATAATAACATTATAATAATTATTATTCTTACTTTGATTTGATAGGAGTTATGGACATCTTCTAAACTTTTTGAATGAGCTGTATTAATTTCTTTAATTTTTGATTGTAAATCATCATTTACAAGAGATGATGAGGTTACATCTCTGTTTCCTATGATATCCGTTTGCTTCATTATCGACTCTGTACTTTGATAAATGCTTAGTTTCATTCTACCAGATAAAATAAAAATAATAATAGATAATAATAATAGATAATAATAAGGAATAATAAATTATTATTATACTTTTATTTTTTCTATTTTATGTATGATTATTTCTATTATTATTTTCTAAAAGAAGTAAACAAATTCTAAAACGTCGAATAGGTTTGTAAAATTATCGAAGAGATGCATTAAAGCATGGAATTATCATTATTATTTAATAAATTATGAAAAATAAATGATGATATTACAATAATAAGATTACCTAAGTGCTTCAATTTCAGCTGTTTGTTGATCAATAATTGAGTTCTTTTTTATTAATTCACTATTTTCTTTTTCATTATTATTAATATTATCTATTTTGTTATTGTTTTTGCTTTCCAGCAATTCTAGTTTTTTCTTTGCATCATTATACAATGATTCATAATCTTTCACTCTATAATATTAATAATTATAAATATTTATTACTATTATTATTACTTCTATTTTATTATTGTTATTATTATTAAGAATTAAACAAGTTTTAAAAAAATTAAATGTTTCAGCAATAGTAATATAATAATCAAACATCATAAATATAAACTTAACTATAATAAATCAATAAATTATTCAAATAAACTGTAAGCACAATAATCACAATAATAACTCATATAAAACAAAAAATGAATGGAAATATAAAAGAATAATAATGAGAGTTTGATGAAGAATAAAATTTGATCATGTCTTGAGACGTTGTAGCATGGTAATGATCATGATTCTTGAGTTATTATTATTATATTATTTATTTGTTCTATTTTCATATAATATAATTACCTGGAAATCTTTGCAGAAACTTTTACTTTTGATGCTCTCGAAGCAAATCGAAGTGAATTAAATATCTCGCCATTTATATCATCTCCTATCAATAAACAAATAATTTATTTTATTTGGAAAATACTGCATACAAAATATTCGTTTCTAATATCATTTCACTATAATAATTATTATATTTATAATATATACTGTACATTTTATAAATTAAGCAGCTTGATGGTTTAAATAAAATGTTTTTGCTGACATTGAAAAATAATGAATAATAATAATATTATTATTATTTTTAAAATTATTATATAATATATACACTATTTATTAATAAAATAAAATAATAATTAGTAGTTTTAATTTTAGTACAGATTACTGTCAAAATGAAACAACAAAAAAGTATTAATAATTTAATTTTACCTGGAGGTATATTGACTATGAAGCAGGTGCGAGATGATCCACCTAAACAATTCTATGAAAAGAGAAAAAATTATGGTTGATTATATTCAACTATTATATTTAAAAAATATGAAATGAATTAAGATTTATAATTATTAGAAAATGTTAACACACCAAGATATATAACAGCATGATTATATGATAAAATAACCATTATTAGATACTATAACGATAAGTATTATAGGTGGTTTACTTGTAATAAACGAGTTAATTTAGAATCTCTATATGGAATATGAGATTTCGACTCTGCCAATGCACTCATACAATTGCCAAGAGCTGATAATGATAGGTTGATAGCTTTAGCTTCTTCTAACCTCATATAATCTTTTCCTTCAGATGCAGAATAGCTATTTCAATAACAATTATTTTAATTTCTGAGTCTATGAAATGAATGTAAACAATGGCATTTTCTCACCGTTCACTCCCTGCTAGGTCTACTAACATTAAAGTGCTCTCTTTATGCACACCAAATTTGTCTGATTTTACGTTAGACTCATCATTTTCATTATCATAATCATTCAAAATAATAATATTTATCATAAGAATTGCATGACTTCTGGAAGAAGTTGCATTCATATTTGTGGATGCCGTATTTCTATTTGCATCTCCATTTGATAGAATAGTTATCAAATCGTCAATGCTTGATAAGCTGATACGATTCATACCTTCCACATAAACTTGATTATTTTTCTCACGAATAGATAAGCTTTCCAACTCATTCGATATTGACATAGGTACTAATAAATCTGTGATAGTTTCACAATAGATTTGCACGTATGAACAAAATACTTCTACTAATCCTTTACTTTTTTCTTCCAGTATACGATTTAAGCATCTAAGGTAAAAATTAGTAAATGTACATCCTACAGTACATAAAATAACAATAATACCTGACAATTATTCCCTGTTCAGCATTGTTATTTGTTCCTCGCATGGTGTAAGTTTTTCCACTTGAAGTTGGGCCATATGCAAGAATTGTTCCTGAATAACCCTTCAATGCACTTTCTACAATCGGTGCAGCTGTATCATCGTATATTTGTTTTTGGGACGATTCTTCATCATAGAAATTGTCTAAGCTAAATTGAGCGTTGGATTTAGTAGTGGCTGAATAATATGTACATATTATTCTTTGATTGGCTTTATCAGCCACAATTGACTTGACACCATTAGAAAATTGAGGATCCGCTTTTTCATTGAAAGTTTTTTCATCAACTAAATATGGACGTTGTCTAACATAAACTTTCACCGTCTCTTTTATCACATCATCTTGGTTCATCGTAGTAATCAATGCTGGTGCCTGAAATGTAAATCAAATATCTTAGTTGAAGTACTATATGTGATGACTTACAGTATATTTATCTAAATTGGGGAAATTATATTATATTATATATAATAACTAGAATATAATGTTCTTCCATTTTCACCTAATTAATAAAATTGATTAATTACTTCCACTGCCGTGTCGATACGGAATAACCTTCAAATAATAGCAGTATATAATAATACTGTTAATTATAAGTAATTAAAAATGCACAGCATTAACTTCTAAAAGCAAACAATACACGTATGATGAAATGATTAATTACCCTGAAATAAATTATAAGTCATATCAGTAAAAGTTCCAGAGAATACCAAAAATAAACAACTAATATACAATTATACGCAAAAGTAATAATTCAATATTCAATGATTGAATTGAATAATAAATCAAAGAATCCAGCAGGAATGAATGAATAAAAGTAATTATTATTAGGAATAAGGAACAAGTTATTACCAACAACAAATAATTAATTTATTAATCGTTTTAAGTGGAAAGGAGTCGTATATAATTAATAAATGAATGAATGAAAATTATCGGGGGGTACACAAATAATAAAAAAGAAGTTAAAAAAACTCATCGTAGATTATTATTAGATTTTTAATTTTATAACTCACCCTTATTATTATATTTTGTATGGTGATATACTGTAGATCTGTAGATATTCTGGATTCTGGTAATTGAAGCAAGAGCAAGAGCATAAGACCCTTAAACATAAGCTTGTATTATGTATAATAATTTATTTGTTTGCTACATTTATATTGGTATGCTAATAGTATGTTCTTTGGGGAAAACATTTGATGATAATGACAAAAATTATTATGGTGGCTTAACAACATCATTATCATTCACCGACAAAACTGCAAGACCAACTCTACAGGTATAATCATATACTAAAATATTATTATATACAGCAATAGTTCTACTTTATAAATTTATATTTTACTGTCCGCAATACTACGAAGTATTTCAATAATAGTTTGTTCATTCAACAAAGTATTTCTAAGAATGTCCAATTTTTAAAATATCATAAATGTGTAAACTTAATTATTGCCAATTAATAATTGACTGTAGAATTGGCTAAATCAGATATATGCTTTACAAACAAATGGTGAAAATGTTTCTCCAAACGAGGCGATGTTGCGTGAGCATTTGGTTGTATCAAATATCAATAATGGATTATGGAGTGAGAGATCGTATCATGAATATCAAAGGATGGTTGCGTTGAGTGGAAATGTTGATTCTACAAGGATTCTCATCGATTATGGAATTAAATACACAACATCTGAGATATTGCAATTTTATTCTAATGATCATCACAATCAGAATGATAATAACTTATTTTATAAATTAGTGAAGAATATTTATAATTGTGATGATGAATATTTTGATCGATTCCTATTACCTCTAATCAACGAAGAGCAAAATGATTTTCAATCGATAATATTAATTTCTACGGTGATGGCCTCATTTCATGGATGTATCTCAATCTTAGAAAAAATAATTGGCATGGCGAGAGTTGACACTTATTATCTACTGAATTCATTTGGATCCGATGGTCTTACACCACTTATGGCTGCAGCATCTAATGGTCAAATCAATACAATTCGTTGGCTTGTTGCGCATGATGCAAATGTAAATGCCACTCATAGGTTTAGTAGCGCTAATGCACTTCATATGGCAACAGAATTAAATCAAAACATTACAATTAAAGAGTTATGTTCACTTAATATTAACATCGATCAGATAACTATAACGGGTGCAACAGCTCTACATATAGCATCTCAGACAGGAGCACATGATGCTACATTGGAATCATTAGTCAATGATTGTAAAATGGATGTTAATCAGCTGATGCTAAATGATACTACTCCATTGTATATAGCATCTCTACATGGACATCATAATGTTGTGAAAGTACTATTACGTTTAGGTGCTACTGTTTCATTCGCAATGCCTACAAGTACTTATCAAGGTGGTTCACAATTGCTATTAAATGATAAAAGCAAAAGTATGATTTTTGAAAATATTAAATTGATAAACAGTCAACCTGGAAATGGTGCTGAAGCGATTCATGCGGCAGCAGAAAATGGACATGTAGAAGTCATACGAGAACTTATTCTAGGTGGTGCTGATATTAATAGTAATTCCATTGGTGTCACACCATTACACTTAGCAGTGCAATACAATCAAAGGTTCCTTTTCATTATGCGAATATTGTATTATTTTGTTTTTTAATATTATGATTGCCATGCCTCACAGCAGATAATATTACAGTTTTTATTTATGTTATGTATAATATTTAACTTGTTTTGTATTTTTGCATTTATTATGGTTAGGAAAGTATTAGATTTGCTAATAAAAAATGGTGCTGATGTAAATAAATTGTCTGTAGTTGATGGAACAAGTCCTTTGTATGGTGCCATTGGTCAAAGAAACTATGAAATTGTGAATGAATTACTAGTAGCAAATGCTTCAGTTAATCTTATTCAAGGATCAAGTTCATTTCCTTTACTCTACTCTGCCATGGTTGATATGACTGGTAGAATAACGGAGCGATTATTGTTAGCTAATGCAAATATTAATCAAGTCACTAATAATGGCATGTCATCTGTGAGTGCAGCTGTTTATACTCGTAACATAAAATCATTATTAATATTACTTCAAAATAATCCAAATGTATTATTGTATGATAATGATGGATATACAATAATGCATTATGCAATATCATCATTATTTGAACATCCAAAAATATTCAGACAAATTATTGTTATGATTTGCAAACAAATTAATGCTAATAATAGTAATAATAATAATGACACGGTTTCTAATTCTATAGCAGACTATCCAGGCATCCAGAAAAGCATATTCCAAAAATTGAATTTATTATCATATTTTGAAGTCAAAAATGGTAAAGAAGTTAGAGAAATGAATACAAAATTAACCGAAAAGTTAGAATATTTTAATAAACAATTAAAATCAGATAATTCATCATTATTACATATTCTTGCTAATGATTTAAAAGAAAATAATAATAATGATAATAGTTTAACAACATTATTCGAATTATTGTCGATGGGTTTGTTTGATATGAATCACAGGAATTCGTTAGGTGCAACTCCATTGTTTCTTGCTGTTAATCATAATAATATTATTATTGCTGATTTCTTCATTTCAAATGGTGCAGATTGTAATATTCCATTGTATTTACCATCAGGAACAACCCCTCTATTTGCAGCGATTGAAAAAAATTATAGCGATATAGTTCAATTACTACTCACTGGTAGCTCTACAGATCGATTTACACAAAAAATGGATAATAATAATAACAACAATAATAATAACAATAATAATAATATTGAGGGTTGCAATTCAATCCTCGCATGCTGTAGTGAAAGTTTTGTTCAACCAAATGACTTTCATCAAAATATAAAATTAAAATTAGCGGATCCTAATCTTGGCATTATTAGTCAAAAAGGTGCAACTCAATCACCATTATTATTTTCAGTTTTCAAAGGATTTGCAAATATTGTGAAAATCTTATTAGAAAATGGAGCAAATTGTAATATTATAATTATGAAGAAACTAAATGATAAAATGACATCATTAACGTTAATCGATATCGCTAGACAACGAAGAGATTATGATATGCTTCAAGTTTTATCATTATTTCAACAATGTGATGCTGATGTTATTCGTGCAAATGCTGATCAAGCATCTCCAACTTGATTATCATAATATGAAAATTTAAATATTATTATTATTATTTATATTATTTTCTGAAATTATTTTATGTTTATTATCAATTATTTGATTAATATTTTAATTCGTTTTTTTATTATATTTTTTAAAAATATTTATATTTGATTAATGTTCTAAATAAATAGTCTACTTCCACAAAAACTTAACATGACAAGAATTATATACATTATTTAAAGCGTTCATATCTTCTCATTATGAAAAAGCCATCTTTGCCAACAACATTATTAACAATAATTATATATTTTTTGAGATTAAGTTTAGGTTTATAATAATTTCTATGAATTTTACAAATCAAATCATCATTCATCCATAATTTCAATAATTTTATTTTTTATAAAAAATAGAAATACTGTATTATAAATATTATGATTTGAGATAGATTTCATAATTATAGTTTAAACTATTTTATAAACTTTGAAATATTGCTAAATGACCTCTATAACTACCTTGACTCAAATCTCCACCAGTTTGACTATAATAAAAAATAAAATAAAAATAATTATGAAAATTTTTATTATTATTAAAAAAGTAATTATATTTGTCCATAAGTGATAAATATATTATTTATAACTGTAAGCACTGGTATTAACGAATAGTCCTAACACAATAAATAATATGGACTCAAAGAGTGATTTTAATGTGTTTTTATTGTAATATTATATTATATTGTATTGTATGTAAATAATCATAAAATTATAAAAATAATAACGTACAGAAATCTATTTAATTGATGAACGACTGGAGAAGCACTACCATCCCAATTATAAATATATTTATATGGAGCATTCCCTATCATAATCTTCCATTGATCTAATGAAAACTGCAATATTTTTTCTCCCCAAAATCCTCCCATTACATTAACTGATCCTTCACCTTGCTGATATATTTTCACATCCATAAATTTATTTAAATTGCCAGTATAAAGCAAATAATTATGAAACCCTTGATCCATACCAGTAGAAAGACAATGATCATTCGGTGGATTCTTTGTTTTATATCGAACTTCAGGATCCATTTGTTTATTCATAAGATACAGCTATTATTATTAAATAATATACATATTATATATTAGAAATTAATATAATATATATATATGAACTCAAGCATTTTTCAATAATAGAATCATAATTATCATTTTAATATTTACTAATTATTTGATATTAATATTAAATAACTATCAAATTTTACATTATCTTTATTGTATTTTTCATTTATTATTAATGTGATTTTACTTACATAAACCAAAATAGCATTTCTGGTGCCTAAAGTGTTGCCTGAACAGGATACAGTATTGCTACCAATTTTCTTGACAATATCCTTTCCATAACAATTTTCTATCCACATTTTATTATGGTGTTGCCTGTTGATAACTACATTAGGATGTGCTTCTATGTATACCACTAACTCATGCTCAGGATACCATTCATTTAGCTTGTAAGTGAAAGGATTTGATTGAAAAAATACATCATTAAAATCAGATAGTAATATCAAAGATTCTAATGAATATAAAGTCGACCATATTTGATATATATAATATCTTATCATATTTATTGAACCAGCACTTCCAAATCCAAATGAACAGTCTGTTGCATGCGAATTTGTGAAGTTTGATGAACCACTACACTCTGTATGAATTTCATAAACAATGCAATTTTGCAACTTTAATTCATCAATAAAATCATCTCTTGCTAAAGGATCAACTGCAACAACAATATCACCATCAAAACCAGAGAGTCTAGCAGTTTTAGCGAAGTATTTGGCATCCCTTCGCATGAGGGTTTTACTAATGGCAATTGTTAGAATTACATTTCCTGTTAAGTTATGAGGAAAATTCCATTCTTTCGGGATCATTTTAATAGGGATTGGATTTTTCTCAACATATGAGACGATTTTATTTTGCCTTTCCTTCTTAACATCTCTGCGTGTTCTTCTTATTCGTTGCGAATTGATCATATTTTTGTTACTGTTTGAATTTGCATCAGTTTTGCTTTCAGCAGTTTGAGAAAAGCAATACTGGATGCTAAAGCATATTATAACAACCACGATTGTATGGAAATAATTCATTATGAACTTGCAATATACTGCAGCAAGAATGAAAGGCGACGATATTATTTTTATTAAAAATATTATTATGAAGACACAGAAAGTAGAAAAAGAAGTATGGTAGTTTCAAAATAATTCAAAACTATATACCATATACCACTACAGTTCAGTGATAACAATTATTATTTTTGATAAAAAGCTTAAAAAATAATAAATCATTTCCACAAAAATAATGCATTCATTCATTCATTCATTCATAGTTCCTTATTAATTCATTCATTCATTCATAGTTCCGTTTTGGATTTTTATTTTGGATTTTGGAGAGAGAGAGTATAACTTATTAGTATATTACTTATTACTAATAAAAATATTTACAGCAAAATTCAGCGATTATAAGTATTAATTATTATTTTCTAAACTTAAAATTCTCGAATATCAAAGTTAACAAGTTAAATAGAATTTTATTTATTCAGTGTAAGTGCTGTAAGCTGTAAGCTGTAAAATATGAAGAAAGTCACACTGATGTTTATCTTTATATTTACGTTAATGATTTATCAGTCTATATCCACTCCAATTAGTATCAAACCAACCACAATACCTACAAAAAAATCTGTAATATCCACCTCAAAACCAACTCTTCGTCCGAGTGGTGCTATGTCTACTATTCCCACGAGCAAACCTTCAACTCAATCAACTCCAACATCAATAATATTTTCTGGTTTATCAGCAGCAAAATCAGAACCATCGTGTCAACCTTCAATGATGGCAACTTCAGTTCCGACAGTATCGTCAAATCAACCAACAACTGCGCCATCAAACCCACCATCAAACGAGCCTAGTTCAAAAGCAACATGGATTCCAACATCGTCACCAACCATAAATCCAACAAAATATCCAACAACAATTCCAACACTTTATCCTTCAAGCGAACCATCAAATATTCCAACAATTGTTCCATCTTCAGTTCCAACCATTTCTCCATCTTCAATCCCAACCTCTTCTCCATCTTCAGTCCCAACTATTTCTCCATCTTCAATCCCAACTATTTCTCCATCTTCAGTCCCAACCTCTTCTCCATCTTCAGTCCCAACTATTTCTCCATCTTCAATCCCAACTATTTCTCCATCTTCAGTCCCA
>VKHH01006243.1:0-22866 GCA_015144975.1 Epipyxis sp. PR26KG
AATAATAATAATAATAATAATAACAATAATAATAATAACAATAATAATAATAACAATAATAATAATAACAATAATAACAACAATAATAATAATAATCTCAATAATAATAATAATAATAATAATCTCAATAATAATAATAATAATAATAAATTAAATGTGATTGACTGGTGATTATTATTTTATTTTTCAAAAGATGAGCAAAAATAAACTAGTGAAAGGTATGGGTAGTTTCTTCGGATTAGGATCGTCAACTGCTGCTGCGCAATCATCATCTGGTAAATCTGGAATAAATGATGGGTCTGAATCAACTTCAACGACTTCAACTGCGACTGCTGGGGACACATCTCTGATTTGATTGATATTGATTATGAATAGGTTAAGAATAGCAGTAAGCGTCAGTAAGCACAGGGAAAGGCATGAATCATGAAGTGGAATTAATAATGTCAATGAAATTGTTTTCTCAAATATAATTATTGAGAATGTTGAGCTATATCATACACGATGACATACTGTATAATGTATAAAATACTGTTATGTATTCTTTGAAATAAACATTATTATGGTTAATTAAAGCCTTAATTTTATAAGATGTTGAGGTTTATTATCATCTTTTTATGCATTGATTTGTTTGAGTTTGTAGGTTTAGCAGTTATCAGCAGAGAAGAAGTGCGATATGTAATATATACTGTAGGTATATTCTCTGACAAGAAGAACCAAATAAAATATTGATAATCGTTGCGTTTCACCTGTTGCTGAAAATACTATGATGGGCCTTCTACCGTACTCTTCTACTGCACCTATTAAATGCTCACCAATAGAAAATATTGATTGTTTTGTATTAATCACACATAATTTATTGTATGTTAAGAAATATACCATATATGCCAAATCAACTTCAAATTACACTATTCGTCAATCAACTAATCAATTTCAACTTAACAAACGAACGAAATCCTGGAATATTTTTATTATTACTTCTTCGTTGATAATTTGAGTCTATATTCCATCGTACTGTATCGTAGTTTGTCTTACAAACGTTTATTTGAGTCAATAGCTATTCAGCATTTGTTTCCCAAAAGCTAACTTAAATACTCTCTGGAAGTTAAATGTATTCGTCGTTAATAAAAGCCGCAGGTATACTTATGATTTATGATAAGATTAATCGTTTATGCAATACTGTACAGAATATTTCATTGATGATTATGAATATATCCTATGTCTTTTGTCAACTAAGACTTTACGTGTATGCTATTAGTTAAATATCTACTGTTAAAGATATATTCATTTATTTCCTGATTTTGGATATTTTATTTATTTTGTTTTGTTTTGTAAATGGCTTAGTGGGAAAATCCCGCAATCTGGTTAGCTTACCAGCCAGAAGGATGAAGGTTAGATCCCAGAATTAGAATTTATTTTATTCAATACAATATTCTTCACCGTTTATTAACGTTTATTCTAACTGCATATAATAGGTTCCAATGCAAATGCAACCAACCATGGTCATGTCAACTAAATCAGACTCTTTTTTATCTGGCTCTAGTTCGGTCTATGTTGAGCAGATGTATGATGCTTGGTTGAATGATCCAAAGAGGTATTGCGTGTTTTAGATATTTTGTTTTTTCTATGTATTTCAATCACATATTTCAGCCAAACGTGTTCAATTGCACTTTCCATTGGTGGAAGCTGTATATTATTAGCTTACTTTTATAATATAATCATTTGTTTTGTATTATAGTGTGCATGCATCATGGGCAGCTTATTTTTCTAATTTAGAACAAGGAAAAAATATCGAACAATCCTTCACTGCTTTGCCTTCTGTGGCTGGATCAGTTGGTAGTCGAACCACTTTATCTCCTCAAAGCCAAGAAGCTAATATAGGTGCACCACCTGTATCAGATTCACTTGGAATTTCTTACTTAATTCGGGCATACCAAGTTCGTGGTCATGAAGTTGCAAACCTGGACCCACTTGGGATTCATAGCTTCAGACCAAATACTCCTCCTGCTGAATTAGATTATAAATATCATGGATTTACGGATGCAGACCTTGATAGAAAATTGAATTTATTAGGTAATACATCTGGTGGTAACACTGGTTTTTTAGATATTTTGGGATCCAGACCAGCGATCACATTGAGACAAGTTGTCGAAAATTTGAAAAAGACTTACTGTTCTAGTTTGGGTGTTGAGTACATGCACATAAGCGACAAAGAAAGATGCAACTGGATTCGTGATCAAGTTGAAACTCCAAAATGGTTGAAATTTTCTAAAGAAAAGAAAATGCACATTTATGAACGATTATGTTTTGCTGATCATTTCGAGAAGTTTTTGGCAAATAAATTTAATACTGCAAAACGATTTGGTTTGGAAGGAGGAGAAAGTTGTATTGCAGGGTTGAAATGTATGATCGACAGAGGATCTGAACTTGGCATCGAATCATTTGCATTCGGAATGCCTCACAGGTGGTGGTTTATATCATTTTTATTATTCATTATTCTTAATTATTATTGCTCTTTTTTAACGAAATAGAGGTCGTCTCAATGTTTTAGCGAATGTGATGAGAAAACCTATGCCTCAAATATTTAAAGAGTTTATGGGAACTCATTATGACTTAGATGAATATTTGAAACATGATTGGTCATCTGCTGGAGACGTGAAATATCACTTAGGAACTTCAATGGACCGCTCCTACCCTGATGGAAGAACAGTGCACTTGTCATTAGTAGCTAATCCTTCACATTTAGAAGCTGTGAATCCAGTGGTGATTGGAAAAGTCAGAGCTAAGCAATTCTTCTCTGGAAACAGACCAGAAGACAAACGGAAGCACATGGCAGTATTATTACATGGTGATGCTGCTTTTGCTGGTCAAGGAATAGTTTATGAGACAATTCAGATGTCCAGAGTAGCTGATTACGATGTTGGAGGAACCATTCATGTTATTGTAAATAATCAAGTAGGTTTCACCACCGATCCAAAGAATGGCAGATCAACGATGCATTCATCTGATATTGGAAAGGCATTCAACATTCCAATCTTTCACTGCAATGGTGATGATCCAATGGCTGTTGTTACTGCTTTTGAAATGGCTGTTGAATGGAGACAGAAATTCGGCGAAGATTGTATTGTTGATATGATATGCTATAGACGCTATGGCCACAATGAGTTGGATCAGCCAATGTATACTCAACCACAACTTTATAGTAAAATCATCAAGCATCCAGACACGCTATCCGTGTTCGGATCACAATTAGTTTCAGATAATGTTTGCAATTCATCAGATATCGAAGCAGTGAAAACAAATGTACTATCTGTTTTAGAAAATGATTTTGTTGCTTCTAAAACATGGATACCCATTCCAGGTGATTGGCTCAGTTCGAAATGGAAAGGATTTTTATCGCCTCGTCAACTTTCTCGTATTAGAGAAACTGGATATGATCGTGCTAAATTGTATGATATTGGTATTAAAATGTCTACAATTCCTTCTCGTATTAAAACTCACAAACAACTTGAGAAGATATTTGGTGCACGTAAAGAGTCGATTGAGAAAGGTGTTGGTATTGATTGGGGCACTGCTGAGGCCTTAGCTATTGGCTCTTTACTGTTAGAAGGTAACCATGTTAGATTATCAGGACAAGATGTGGAAAGAGGAACCTTTTCTCATCGTCACGCAGTAGTGATTGATCAATCAACGGGAGAGAAGTACACTCCAGTCAACCATTTAGCAAAGTATTACTCACCATCAGCAACATTATCAAAAGATCGTGCACCAGACGTACAAGCTGAATTTGTTGTTCGAAATTCTATTTTATCTGAATTTGGTGTTCTTGGATTCGAAATGGGTTATTCTTTAGAAAATCCTAACACTCTCATAATGTGGGAAGCTCAATTTGGTGATTTTGTGAATGGAGCTCAGGTATGTCTATTTCATATATTCTATCCAGGGTATGCATAGTATCGCGAATATGACAATTATAATATTACGGAGTATAATTTTTTATGATTCGATGAAATATTTTCAAAAAAATATGATTATTATATTACAGGTTATGATCGATCAATTCATCTCAGCGGGTGAAGATAAATGGCTTCGTCAAAGTGGATTAACTTTATTGTTACCTCATGGGTACATGGGTCAAGGAGCGGAGCACTCGTCTTGTCGTGTTGAACGATTCTTACAGCAAGTTGATGAAGATCCCGACTTGGTCCCTCCAATGGGTGAAAATGAGCGTATGCAAATCCAAATGACGAATTGGCAAGTAGTGAATGCTACAACACCAGCCAATTATTATCATGTCCTCCGACGACAAGTCCATCGCGACTTCCGTAAACCTTTGATTCTTGTCACACCAAAAAATCTATTGCGAGAAAAGAAATGCACTTCTTCCTTGGAAGACATGAGTACTGGAACCAAGTTTGTCCGTGTCTATCAAGAAGTTAATCATGATATTGTCAAGAATGCTGAGAAAGTGCGAAGAATCATATTCTGCACTGGGAAAATATATTATGAACTTGTTGATGAAAGAGAGAAGAGAGGCGTGTCTGATGTTGCCATTATTCGCATTGAACAATTGGCACCTTTCCCGTGGTACGTTAATTATATTTGATAATGACTAAACGATATTGTATAGAGCTATCTGCTTAAATAAGTTTATTATCGATATCGAAAATAAAAAATTTATGATTCTGAATACTTCAGGGATCGAGTTGCTGCTGAGGTTGCACTTTATAAAAATGCCGATGTATTATGGTGCCAAGAAGAGCCTAAAAATATGGGTGCCTGGTCTTTTGTTCAGCCAAGAATAATCACAGCTACTCGCACAATTAATAATTCTGAGAAAAGACCCATTTATGTTGGTCGTAAACCATCAGCAGCTACAGCCACTGGGTTCGGTGCAAGAGCACATAATGCCGAACAAGATGGACTCATCCAAAAAGCATTCGATATTCAAGATGGAATGTCAGGAGTAGTTTAAATGATGGATGAATTGAATGAATTGTATGAAATGATCTGATACACATAATTGTAATTGTATGATGTGAAATGAATAATGTTAAGAACACATTTGATTATTATGAGGATAACAACACCAGTTACCCCACATAACTTATATGTGCATCTGATTTTTGATAAAAAAAATGAAGATTTTTCTTCGATTCTGCTTTATGTTAATAAGTTTAATTATTATTCATTTAATATTTTTGTGATAAAAATAATAAGAAAATATGTTTTGAAATTTTGATCAATTATTTGTTATTATTACTATTAAGTTACCAGCAGGTACTGTAAAATATGGCACATGAGACACAAGGGGGGTAATATATCATCAAATCATTAATAATTATTTTAATTATTATGATATGATTTATTATCATAAAATTGTGGATGAAACATAAAATTATTATTATATACAAATTGTAATATGATAATCATCGCCATGTTCGAGCTGATTGATTATGGTGCACCAGCTCGTTTTGTCCCTTTCCTATTTGGAGTACTTGGTGCGCTATTATTAGGCGTTCTTAGCTTGCTTTGATGCGATGATAAACCGCCAGTTGGAGGACCCATGGTAGTAGACCCCTTCTTATGACTAGTATTTGTACTACTGACAGTCATACTCGTGGCATTACTGCCATTACTATTTACACTTGACATGCTGGATGACAAATTAATAGACGATTGAGACGTGTTCGAATAGTGAGAAACTGCCACACCAGTATTATTCACATCTTTTAATTGTCTCTTTGGTTTACCTAACTCACATTGATTCACTTGTTTAGCTAATCGCAAGGAGCATAATGATTCATAAAATGACTCCTCAGTTGGACTCAAATTCACCAACTATGAAGAAAATTATATGATAACATGTCAATTATAATAAAAACATACAATCGATTAGGTAATCGATTATGATATAATATTCATTATTAGACTTACCATAAGTGTTTTTCCATCGCCTGACAGTGATGGTTGAAGCAAGTAAGTCAAAGTAGAGTTTCTAAATGGAATATGTGATTGCTTGTTACCAATCGCAACGAATACATCAGTCAATGCACTTAGTGATTTGTTGATAGCAACTGTTTCTTTCATTTGCGCTCCTGTTGCTAATGAACGATCCAATCGCTCAGAACCAGCCAAATCGACGAGATTTAAAGTACCTTTTAACACGATTCCTTGAGTTTGATTCGTCGCTTTCAAATGTAATGCAAAGACGGAGTGAGATCGTGATGACCTTTCATTCATTGCAGTTTGACCAACACTTCGATGACGAGCAGCTAACTCCATAATACTTTCAATTTGCTCGATATTATTAGGATCGACTGATACCATGGTGACGTCTGTCACATAAACAGTACCCTGAGCATCTTTTTTCACTTGATGCTTTCCTTCTTCGTGAGGTCCACTCCTTAATAAATCACGAATAGATTCATTATAAATCTCAACAAATGAAATTTCCATTTGATACTCCCATCCCTTCTCTTCTAATTGATTTTTGTAGACACCAACTTGCTGCATGGCTCGTGGAATGATTCCTCGCATAGAACCAGTTCCCGAACCTTGCATGGTGTGAGTCTATAACCAACAAAATAGCAAATTAAAATTACGATAATTTCAATAATCATAAAATAATCAAATAAATAATACCTTTCCAGATCCAGTCTGACCGTAACTGAACAAGCAAACATTGTAACCATCTAATGCAGATTGAACAAATTCTGACACTTCCGTAAAAATAGATTCTTGACTAATCGACGGACCAAACACTTTATCAAAACTGAAATGATGGTCTTCTGCTCGATCATCACCATGTGGTGGTCTATAGATGCGTAAGCTATTAACGTCTGTCTTCACTGTAATAGTTGGGTCTGGCTGAACTGTTGTCATATCAATGCCATCAGAGGGTAGGAATGGACGAACACGAGCAAATACACGAACATTTCCTCTTAATTCTTGCACTAAATTATGAAGTTTTCTTCTTTGCACTTCACCTGCACGGATTTTCTCTTCATATTCGGCGATTTTTAATGCATCTAATGAGCCTTGAACTTCCTGTTATATATTATGCAGTAAAATAATCATTGCATAATAACAACACTATTCGATATTCTAATCATTATTACCTGCATTTCAGTGATTTCTTTGATTCTCTTGCGTAATATTTCTAACTCTCCTGTTACCCTTCCAAGTTGTTCTAACGACTCATGGTTCGTAGAAGCATGCTCTAAAGCATTGTGAAGTTGCATCACTTCATTTTCAAAACCTGTCACACGATCTGCTAATCGATGAGATTCAGCACTCATAGCATCTCTTTGTTTAGTCATATCTAATAACTGACATTGTAAATCAGATATAACAGCTTCATTTTTTTCTTCAGTGTCACGTATTTTATTATTGCATTCAGTTTGAATTGCCATTAATTGAGCAATTGCGGCGATTCTCTCGGTTCGTTCAGCTTCTTCGCGAATTTCACAACGTGCTCGTAACTCTTTTTCAACTTCTAACAACATAGTAGATTCTTTTGAAGCATTTATTTCAGATTCTTTAGAGGACAGCTTCATTTCTAAAGTTGAAATCTGTTCTTTTAGAACAGAGACATCGCGAGTATAAGTCATCGATTCTTCTTTTTTTGCTGCAAGTTGTGCAGTCATTGCTAATCTCTCCTCTTCAAGTTTTTGAATACGAGATTGGAAAGATCTAAGACGTTGAAATAAATCAATAAGAAGAGCTTCAATCAAGGATTACTTAAACATAATATATTAACTTACATAAGCTCAGCTCTCATGCCACTCTTTTCACCTAATGATTGACGCTGAATTTCATTTAACGAATTAATAGTTGATCTCAAATCAGCGTCTTTCAATGAACATTGCTCTTTAAGCGATACAATATCTTCACTTAAACGACAAATTTCTTTCTCATATCGCTGAATGTTGTTTTCAGCTTCACGTTGACGAGATTGTGTTAGCACCATTTCTTCATGTATTTCAGCTTTCTTTCGCTCTTGTTCTTGTTTCTCAGTCACAATACGACTCAAATCTGCTTGCTTTTTTTCCAATTCACTTCTTAACGATGCAACTTCATCTCGATATCCCATAACTGATTGTTCAATACGCTAATGACACATTTTAAAATTTAATTAGAAATTTTATGCTATGTTGTGATTATAGCAAGACTTACCATTTCATAGTTGTCTCGCTGACTTTTTATATCTTCTTCACTTTTAATTTTAAATTCGAGTAATTCTTTTTGGGTCTTAAGTAATTCTGATTCAAAATGCTTATTTTGTTGCTCTTCAACAGCTAATTTTGCAAGGGCATCTTTGTAATTATATTCAATTTCCTTTGCTTTATTTTTAAGTGGAGAATGATCTGTTTTAATGCGATCCATAGATGATTGAAGAGTTTGCAATTCATCCTTTAGTTTTAAGATCTCACGTTTGGCTTTATTATCGTAAGATTGTAATTGGGTCAATGCTTGAAGGGTTGTAGAAAAATCTTCATAAGAATCTTTTATTAACTGAATATTACTAGTTTCTTGACTCACACAGCTTTCACGCACAATTCGTATTTCAGCCAGTAAAGTTGTCAATGCTTCTCTCAGTTCTTTAATAATCTTATCATCTTGTTTCTTTTTCCCTCTATAATCCCAAGTATTTATGTTTACCTTTGCGCTATTCATGATATCATTTACTCTTTCCTCTGTGATTGAAACACCATTTTCAAAAAAGGATGATATTATAGATTGATTTTTTGATTCATGGGCCTGAATAGCGTGCTTTAATCTTCGTAAAACAGCATTGGTCACATGGTATGCACCAGCAGCAGGCGATCTGTCAAGACTCATTCTCGTGATACTCATACGCTTGACCTGAGCATTACTCAAACGAGGGGTACCAGGGGGAAGCTTTTCTGTAATTTCTCTCTCCGCAGTACTTTGTTCGATTACTGATCGCTTCTTTACAACAGCAGTCCCAGTGGAACCAATCATTGTTCCCACTGTTCTACCTGCACTTGCGGGAGTCTTTTTTATTCTGGATGGTTGCGAAATAACAAATCTTGGCAATGCACTTCGTGTTAATCTTGTAGATTTTGATGTTGGTTGAATGGCCGTGGTTACTTGAGGTGTGCATTCTGCCGGTTGTATCAATGCTGGTGTGTTATTATGTCCTTCTTTAAATCGAAGTTTTTTTGACGGTGTTTCTTCAAGTGCCAATATTTTATCAGTAGTAGGAAGATTAGCATTAATAGTATTTGGATGTGTGTTTTCATCGTTGCTGGTACTATTCATTGCAAGATCATCACCTCCAATAGATTTGCGTTTATTTTTTGGACTAATGTCAAAATCATTAACTAAACTGCTCTGCATTGAAGCTATAAACTTGTTTGATTATCTAACAATGATTTTATTCTTAATTAAACGATTAGTACAAATGTATTACATATATTATGAATTATGTACAAACATGCAACAAAAACAACAACGGTTTTTCATCCATTCATCATACAACACATAGGACTTTATTTGACCAATGCTTCTCTAGTATTAAACTATAATTAAGCATTATATTTCAGCACGGATTGAAAGTGCTAGATAAGTGACAAAATCGTAAAAAAAGTTAATTTGACGGTTTCGTATCCATGTGCTCTTTTTTAATCTTTCAAACAATAATAAATTTGTATACATACTGTATATCAACATCGGTTAATATCAAGATGATGTAATTATATGATACATAATATATGTAGATGGAGTTTTGAGTTATTAAATTATTAGATTGTGTTGATAAAACTTCTTTCTACACCTTTTAATCCAGTTAGCGTTATGAAAAACATATTGCCAGCATTCAAGACTTTCCAAATAGAAAAAACTAAAGATAAGTTTTCGGAGTGGAAACCTGAGGATACAGATCCAGCCAAAGGAAAATTTGATCGCGTGCTTGCCAAAGAATTATTTACTCAATCGTTACCGCAACCTCCAACCGTTGCTGATTTGAACAAAGGTCCCAATACGTATTTTCATGAGGAACCTAATAAAAAATATGCTCATCCTTTAGTTGTTCTTAATCTTGATCCATCACCAATCAGCACAGAATCACGTGGAGTAACAGAATTGCCCATTATTTCAACAACAAAATTGAACGAATTGATTCGTAGCGCGAAAGCTCCAACTTTCAAATCAACAATCACTTCTGAAGCCTTTAATAACTTGGTAGTAGTTCAAGTACTGAATTCGCTACCCCGACAGATGGATTTATTTATAAATAAGAAGTCATCAATAGCGAATATTGTGGTTCAACCAAATGATAGTTGCTGTCGGTATGTAACATTTGCCAAAGTCAATTTTTTGTTTTATTATTTGATCTTCAAAATATCATTATTAGTACTACAAAGTGCATATGCGACGTTATATAATTGAAATTGACGCTATAAAATTAATAATTATAATAATATAGAAATGAACTCTGAAATAAAAATTTCATTATTTAATAAACGATTTAGGATTATATCTGGCATTAGCAAGTATAATAATTTTAATGATGATGAAATTATTTCATTTTTCTTTTCAACGAAGCTCTATTCAACTATAACTATGACTACTCGTCAAGAAATTAAAGATTATAATTTTACTCCTGGTTTGCTAATAGGACTGGAAGTTGATTATGTGAATGGAAAGGTAAATAAATTAAATCAATGTTATTACATTAACTCAACGATGCTTTCTTAATATTATTGATGTTAAAATATCTGGCATGTTAACAATATAATTTATAAGATAATAATATGCTTGGTTAATTTGTGATTTTCAATTTTCCCATTAAAATAGCGTTTACTTAATGTTGTCAACCAACTTAATAACTAAATAGATTATGATCACACGGGTTCTTCCAGATTCTCAAGCTGCCTCAAATGAAAAAATACTGCTATCTGGAGAAATAATTGCTGTTAATCATAATCGTGTCGTGTAAGTAATACCCCCTTTCTAATAATTTAATCTTAATCATAATCTATAGTTTTTAAAATACTATTCTTTCATACTAGAACATTAGAAGCTTTTAAAAGTGCTGTTAGTTATGCTCATCAGTTTTGCGAAGAAATCATTTTGAAGGTAAAATTTATTTTTAATTAATCTACAAAACCGCTCGTTGCTTTGCTCTAATATCCATTTTATGATTCTCAACGAATAACATGATAGCTCATTTAATAGTATACTTTCTAATTATTATTTTTGTTTCAGATTGTTGTATATAAAGGAGGGAAAAGTAAAATTGATGAGATGAGAAACACAGAGAAAAATCAAGATGTGAAAGATGTTTTAACAAATATTTTCAAAAATAAGTTTCAATCATCAACAAAAGATTCTGACGTGGATGATGATGATTCAAATAGTATGGCATCAAGTGTTACTTTTGAAGTGACTAATGATACTGCTGCTGCTACTGATAATAGTAGCATTCACAGTAATAATAGTAATAATAGTAATAAGAATAAAAAGAAAAAAGGAAAAAAGAATCTGAGTTCTCCATCTTCTCCTATTAATAAATTACATGTAGTGAGTAATAATGAACCAGATGAGAGTATGGTAGCATTTCGTAATATTCGAACTGAATCCAACAAAACAAATTCACTTTTTGAATCAAGTAGTAATAACACCCCTCGATCAGAAACCAATGATTCCAATGATTCATGGAATTATTTGACATCATTCGGCAATGCTGTGTTTCCATTTATTAATTTGGTTTGTGTTCCAAGCTATTTACAACATTCCGAGGTGAGACATGTCATATCATCGTTACTTCGATTATTTATTAGTGATTTATTATTATTATGATATTTTACTACTTTGTGTTTGTTTCGAATTCTGAAAAAGATAGAAATAATATATAATAATTTATTATCATTATTATTGTTACACTTTTGATTTGATTTTGTTTGTATTTACTACTGTAGCGTTGGGGGTCACCAAGACGATATGTACAAGTATCTAATTTCAGTTTGGATTGGAATATAGAATTGAATTGGGTTGATGAAGAGGGATGTTTGATACCAAGGATGGAAATAAAACCAGGTTCAACACATTTTGAGTTTTGTTCGATTGATCATGTTTGGGTTATAATTGCTACATTTGGCGGTAAAACCAAACAAATTCCCGTTAATCATGATCAAAATAACGATATCCAATCATTTATTACTGATTCTAATTCATTCCACGATCCAGATGTGATGGTATTTAAACCGAGTAAAACTGCTCTTTCATCGAATAGTGTGTGTGTTTCAGTTATATGGTGCCCAAAGAAGTCATTAACAGTATCACAAAGAATACAGTCCCAACAAAAAGCTTCATTCAAACAAAATGAAAACGATAATAAAAGTCATTCTGGTTCAGAGAAAATAAACAATATTATTTTTCCTAATTTACATATTCAAATATTAGATTCTATGTTATCATCAAGTAGTAGTGATTCCACAGTTATTGAAGCAGCAACTGCATTTCTTCGACCACCTTTTAAAAAGAAAAAAATTAATTTTGAACGAAGAAGATTAATGAGAGCATCAGAGAAGTTACGTAAATAACATAAATTTTATATTGTAATAATAAAAATTGTGTGTGTTTTCATGCTTGATTTTACCAGATTTATAGGACGAACAATATATCAGCTGTTCAAACAGCAGTCTTATGTATTATAGATTTATAATAATCAATCGATTTGTTTGGGAAATTTATACAAGAAATAAAAAGTCAAGTAGTCGCCTAGCTTAAAATATTATGAATTTAAACAGAATAATAATCATATTAAAATTTCTAAATATTAATCATTAACCGCCTGATATGGGTGGGATGAGTGCAATAACATCTCCATCTTTTAATAATACATCATCATTGCTATAGACTTGATTCACTGCAATGGCAATTTTCGATTTTTCTGAAGTACAAACCAAATCTGGAAACATTTCATCCAACAATATTCTCACATTAAGAACGGATGGAGGACTCTCAACTTCATTTTCTCCTTTTATTATATCAGGAATTTCAATATTTGTTGAAGTTAAGCCTGTGCTCTCGCGAGTAGAAGCAAAGAAGAGAATTTTAATTTGCATCAGCTAAATTATCTATAATTAACACAGTAACTTTGGTAACACAGGAAATATATTTGGGAACTTGGGAATTAACCTCAATTTAATGCAGAATGCTGTATTCAAAGAACACGTTGAAGAATTATTATGCTTATATCTTAATATTATATAGGCGCACACATCGGTAGTTCCACATAAGATCAATTATGTTCTGATGTTTTGTTTGCCATTATACAATTTTTCAGCCTTGTTCGAACTATGATTTAATATACCAGAGCGCGATTTTTGACAAACAATGAAATAAAGGAAATATACCCCTACAAATCAGAAAAATTAAATGCTCTATAGTATTTTACTTTCCAAGATATACAGAGGGATAGAATGATAGAATAATGGTAGTAGGTATAGGTAGGACGTATAGATGAATGAATGAATTAATATCAAAAGCACCCCTTGATTAAACCAAAAGCACCCCTTGATTAAACCAACCTTGATTAAACCAAACAAGAGGAACGACGAACAAGCTGACAGAGCTCTAAAGAATATAATAATTAAATTTTCATTCATTCATTCATTTTTGTACACCAAAAATTTTATCCTTGTTTATCAGTTGAACTGTTTTGATTTGCTCAGTTAATTCCTATTCATTCATTCATTCCAAAAACTTAACATTCATCCAAAAACTTAACAAAACACAACTATTAAACAATTCTTTGCTCCATTAAGCATTTTTGCGATGAATATTAATTTGATTGAATCAATGGGAAGGATTGCTCCTCCAATTTATCCTCCAACGACCATAACAAACACATTTGCTGTAAATGAATCTGGAGAAATATTCATGCTATCTCAAGATGGTAAGCTCAAATATTCCTCAATAGACTCCACGAGTGATGCTGATGATGCTAATAACAATGACTGGATTGATTTAATAATTGATGGTATCGATATTGATGATTTATTGGATTTTACTAATATTATATGTCAGCCTACTGCAATATCAAATGGATCAGATGTAGTCAGAAATATCAAAAAGAATGAATGGGGTTCATATATTATTTTATGGTCACCAACAAAAATTGGAATGATTTATTTACATACTGCAGTCAGTCAGGCTAATAATCGTTGTAATTTTACTCCACTATATGATATATCCAATAATGCAATTCGAAATAATGGAGGATTTGCAACCGATGATGAATTAAATCTTTCAGTAATTAAGCAAGTTTCATTTCATATATATAACCCATTGTTTATAGTTATACTACACGAAAAAGAGTTTCTGGTTTTGTATGATTTGATCAATAATGATTTTCAAAATATTGTATTGCCAACCATTGCAAAAAATACCAATTTTTCTGAAAATAATAATTTCTCAACAGAGTTATTATTTTCTTCTTTTGTATTTGGCTCTCAATCAATTGATATATGGTCAAAGTTCTCAATATTTATTCTAACCATGAATGGTGATGTATATATATTATGCCCAATCATACCTACTGGCACAGTCATCAGCCAAACTCACGTGAATGAACTATGGGACTGGGTGAATAACTTACATGATAATACCAGTAATACAATATCATTACAATACTCTGAAATTGTGAAAAGCTACTTAACAGAATGTGTTAGCTTATCAACATTATTCAATGCTAATAATAATCAATACATTGATAATAAGCTAGAAAATGATAAAGCATATATTCGAAGTGGTGAAATGCAATTCAAAAGTCTATTAGAATATAACTATAATTATGTGAAATCAAATCATATTCCACTGTTGCAAGGACCATTAAAAATTGAGAGAAATGTGAAATCAGTCAACAGCAATGATAATCATAGTAATCAAAGAATCGGGAATGATATTTGTTTTCCAATTGTACATAACATTAATTCCAGTGTTCCAGTTTTGATTGTATCATACAATTCTGGAGAAATTGAATACTTATTGTTGGCCGGAAATGAGGTATTGTGTAACTTTGATTCTAAAATTCATACTCGCTTCATTTCACGGTGTATTAACTATATATATTTTATTTAATAGTCATCATTCAGCAAGTCACTGGTTGGGCCAAGTTGGCGTTGTTTGGATCGCGTTGGATTACAATTAATGTATCCACCACCAAGCTTGACATTAGCTGATCAAATCAATGCTTTAGATGCGAAACAGATTGAGATTACAAATGGAATTGATTTTTATTGGAAATTAACTCCTGATCCTGGTTAGAATGGATAATATTTTGCAAATCATAATAATTAGATAATATTTGATCAAGGATATTTTACTAATTGTGTAAATTGCATAGCATATGATGATATGCTTTTGATGAAGCGATAAACAATAGGGTCCACATCGATAAACAATCAAAGCATCATATAAATAACATTATTTATATTTTCACCTAATTTAATTAACCATCGAAAGTTATAATAATAATTATTCTTTTACATGTTTTTATATTATCGTTTTATAGTTTTAAATGATTATTCCATTAAATAATATTATTGATATCATTTTTAAAATATGATACTAATTTTAGCATAATTACTACTATTCCTACAATGATTTACCAGTATTATTTGTTTAACTTTTTATACTATGTTTTTATAGTTGTGAGTCATTTCATTCATGTTTCAAATATAACAAAAGCTGAATCTATGCTTATTTCCTCATCATGGCTCCGTCGCTCATTAGAAGAATTAGAAGAGATTTTATCCAAACATAATAATTATAATGATAATAATACTTTAAATCTTCTGAAAGAAGCACATGCTATTGAAACTAAAGAAATGGATCATAATTCACTTGTATCTGATGTGATTAAAAATGATTCTGTTGAGATTCGTCCATTAATTATACCATTGCTAATCAACAATTCATCTACTACCAGTGCAGTATGGGAAGAACAAAAAATTAATAATAATTCAAAAAGTATTAAAAATAATGAATCATATGATTTTGAAGAGAATTTAGTTGGGTTGAGTGGAATGTCTATTATTCATGATCCTTTCATTGGTCATATTGTGATTTATAGGAATAATGATGGAATGACTAGTGCAGTTAATTTAAGTGTTCATACGAAATTATTCCAATTACAATCAATTATAGCGGTAAGAATGAACTATAATTGTTATTATTATGGTTACTTTTCTTATTTTATTATTTATGATTATTACATAAATTATAATAATCATAAATCATTATTTATACAATTAATTATATTCTTTATCATTATTTCATAATCAAACTATTTTTTTGTTATCATTATTATGATATTTCTCCTTTTTATGGCTGAAAGTTTAAACAAAAAAATAAAACATGCAATTATTATTTTATATTCATCGCTCAGTTCATTCATTTATTAAATATTTACAAAAACAATTAATTAATTTTGAAAAACTAATAATAATAATAATAATAATAATTTTAGAAACATGATAATATGGAGCATATTCAAACCTTAAAAGATGAGTTGAATAAATTAACTGATCAAGGATCTGTTCGATGGAAGAAAGCTCAACAATTAATCAAGCAAATCGCAGAAGGATTACAAATCATGCCAAGAGTTGAGACTAGTGATAAACCAGAAGAGGTATCAATGATATTTTATTTTATTTTTTTAAAAAAGTTTTAATTTTTTTGTTAATATTTATTTGACTGAGAACTATTTATGATAATCTTACAGTATAAACTAGTAGATTATAAACTACTTGTTTCCATTCAATTCATTCACCAATTTATTTATATAATATAAATTTTATAATTTTATAATTATTATGATATCTAATTATTGCAAAGACGAAAAAGAGTTACTATTATAAATTAATCTTCTTTTTGGATATCTCAACACCAACTCAATTCAATGTGGAGTCCCATTTATCTCAATTATTGCATGAAGGCAACAAACATAAGTGCTGTTAACAAACATTAATTTATAATAGTAACTCTTTTTCGTGTTACAAACATAAGTAATTATTTATTATTGGCTATAAACAATCATTTTAAATTGATGAATTGAATGAAAAATAGAAAAATTATTCTCTATGTATATATTTAGTTTATCTTTGAAAAATTTATATAATTTATTATAACAATATTATTTTTTTAATTAATTATTATAGCCTAATTCCTTAAATAATAAGTATCTAATTGAAGCCAGTTATTTATTAGAGAAAAATGTTATTATGCCAATAAAAGAATTAGCTAAAATGAATCAATTTAATTTCGAAATGCTTCAAGATATTGCAACAACACAAAAAAATATTATTGAAGGAATATCAAATAATACAACTAATCATTTACAATCGAATAATAATAGTAATGTCAAAGAGATTGGATTGAAAGGTGTGATTTCAAACATAACAAGAGAACAAGAGACTTTAAATAATCGAATTGAAGCAATTAAATCCAAATTTGATTTATTAAAAGAATCTGCTGAAACTCAAGTTAATCGTGTGATGAATAAACATTCTCATCAGGTACATTCCAATTACTATGATTTTATAACAATTATTCTCAAATAATTATAATTAAATCTATTCTATTATAATTAATTCCAATTATCTTTAACACATAAAATTGAGTTCTCAAAATTTAGAAGTAATTTATTATTTTTTCACATTAAACACATGTCCCCTTCTTCAAATATTGAGGAAAAACTGATTTTTTGTGAACTCAAAACAATTCTTGTGATACAGCCACCAAAATTTAGTTTTTTTGTACATCCAATATAAATTACAATTAGTAAGAAAATATATGAAAATCGAGAATAGCTCCATCATTATAATTTTTATATTATTTTAATTGTAGTTATCACAAGCTGAGAAGCAATACAAGAAACAACTAGAGGAATGGTCACGTGTGACAGGCAGTATGAATCAAAGTATTGAGCAGTTAGAACGAGCCACAAAACCAGTTCCAATTGTTCCCATTTATAATCAATCACCAATGACTAGAAGTACAAATAATTCATATAATTCGAGTAGATTGTTTTCACCAACATTCACCGGTAAAGATTATAATAGTATATAAATTATTTTATTAATTATTGTGATGTTGTTGATTTATGAGCATGTTAATTTATATAATTATATCAATTATTTGTTATTTTATATTTTTAATTGAATATTATTCATAATATATTATATTGGATTTTTTTTGTTATTATTATTTTTATTATCATTTTGTCATTAGGTGTTATCGGGTCCCCTGGTGTACTCCCTCCTACAAGATCCTTAACAGAACAACTTAATCAAAATACACTTAGTTTATCTCGTATGAATGTGTCAAATGATAATCTTTTTACTCCAACAAAAATGAATAATTATACTCAATCATCTATCATATCCTCTGGAAAGACTTTGAACAGATCTATTCAATCACAATCACAATCACACATGGTGTCAGCTAATAATAAAATTACATTAACTGCTACTGAAATACAAACTTGTATGGAATTATTAACAGCACAAAGTGATATGATTAAAGAATCTGAAGAAAGCATTCTGTTATTACAAGAAAAGTTGAAATATTTAAAACAATCATCGAATTTGAATAGCAAATGAAATGATTATAATATTAGTAATATTATTAGTATTTTATTTTATATCATGTGCTATGTGCCATGGTTCCTTTTGAAAAATTATCAAAAAAGATTCAAGCGTCCAACAGAACCTACTTTTGAATAATTAAGTTTGAAGTATTTTTATGGATCATGTTGCATTTACTATTAATTGCTATATAATACTTATAAAATAATTTTAAAATAACTATTTTATATTTTAAAATTTCTTTCCTTTAAAATATAGTTAATTTCAAAACATAGATAATTCATCTAAATTCATCATAACATAATTATATCAAATAAATGTATAATCAGATTGTTGTACTTCTACAATAATGATGATTTTATATTTATTATCATCCAATATAATACAATGAATATAGAAAATCCTATGTAAATAATTAATTATTTCTTGGAAGAATATGATAGAATGTATGTCAGAATTCTCAACATAACTTAATGATGATGTCAATTAATCATTTAAGATGGCTTGAATATCTTCCTCAATAGCCAAAGGTGCAGTACGATGTGAATAAGCCTTAATTGGAACTCCATCACTATTGCATAAAAACTTTGCGAAATTCCATTTCAACGAATTCCCTAGGACTGAATCTTTCATTGCCTCCTTAAGAAATACGTATATAGGATGAGTTTCCGAGCCATTTTCACAATCGAGCTTACCCAAAATCCGAAAAGATGCACCTTTACTTGCAGCAAATTGCATTATTTCTTCATTAGAACCTGGTTCTTGACCGCCAAAATTATTGCATGGAAAAGCTAATATTTCTAATCCGAATTCCCTTGAATAAAATATATGATTGATATAGGATGCAGTGGGTAAAATGAACTTCACAAGAAAAAACTTAGTGATATTTATTATGCAAAATTTCCAGCTCTGTATAATTCTGCTTCGTTGCGCCTCAGGCAGAAGCAATATTTACTATCAAGAAACATTTTTTTGTTCCTTGCAATGAAGCTAACTCGAAAAGTCCGCCCTCAATTGCATCTACATTAAATTGAAAAATGCTCATCACTCAATGAAAACTCAAACAATTCGAGGTATTCGGAAAGTTTATAAATTACTATGAAATTCTGCATTTTATTTTTATAGGCCGGCCCACAACAACACCGGTTTGGCCGTTTGGCCACACCAGAAATTTTAAAAAATAACTTTTATTAATAATAATGTAATTATTTTATTCCTCTAATAATGATTTTCAAGATAAAGTTCCAGTTTTTGGTCAAAGGAATCATATCGGTTGTTGGACAAGCTATTTGTTGAAGAGCGCCACTGTTATTTATTGTTGATGAATTTTTCCTTTACAAAAAGCTTTACAATTCATTATAAAAATTGATAACGGAAAATACGAATAATATATACTCATCTAATATGAAACCAAAGGCCAACAAAAGCAATAATGTCAAAAGTATCGATAATTCAATCGAAGACAATAATCAAATGGATTTGGACCAACAGCCACAACTGGCAAAAACTAAAACCACCAGACAAATATTTAAGAAAAGTAATACTAGCTCCGATATTTCAATAGAAGAAAGTATCAATAAAATCGATAAACAACTATTAAGTTCTGACGAACATGGAGACCATGAAATGGATATAAATAAAGAAATACTTGTAGTTGAAGAAAGCAAGACCGCCAAACAAAAACTAAACAAAAGAAACACTAAAAGCGTTGATAAGCAACTAAATAAAGAAAAGAAAACCAACAAACCAGTAGCAAACAAAATAATTGATAATAAAAGCACCGATATTCCAATTGAACCAGACAATAATGAAATGGAAATAGATCATAATCAACAAGTTACAGAAAAGAAAACTATAATACAAAAAGTAAATAAAAGAAAAACCAAAAAATCTTTGATAGAAATTGAACTAAACAACAATATGATTGATGCAGACCAACAAGATGTGGTTGAAAGGAAAACTAAAAAACGAAAAGTAATCAAAAGAAATACTAAAAACTCCGATATTTCAATTGAACAACAAGATAGCAATGAGATAGATGCAGAAACTATAGATTCTGCAATAATTTCCGAAGAAGATGATAACGATGAGAAAATAAAAGTCAAGAAAAAAAGAAAATTACAAACAAACAAATTATCTACTAAAAATAAATTAAAAAATAAAATAGAAAAAATAAAAAAAGTTAAGAAAGTCTACATACCAAAGAAAGCTGCTACAGGTGCATTGAAACGATTTTATGAGATTGAAAAGTTTCAAATGGCTTTTAAAAAAATGAAACAAACTTGGATTGAAATTGGTGTGAACTTTTATAAAGTAGCAATGCTTTATGAAATATCTCCATACAATCCTATTATTATTCAAAATAATGTTAATATTAATACTATTATTGATATAAATTCAATGTTATATGATTGGATTATAATTCAAAAACAAAAAAATAATACAATACGCTATTTATGTCCTATTAATATTATAGTTAATCAAAATAATAAATTCATTTTACATCCATTTCAAGGGAACCACCTTCGATTTTCTTCCATTCTTAATAATAATAAAAATAATAAACGACATCAAAATAAAGATTATAAAGATAAATCAGATGATAATAATAGTGATGATTCCGAAAAAAATAAAGATGAAAATTCAAATAATAATATTTATAATAATTGTTATTGGACTGAAGCAAATACAATATTTGATTCAAATGATATATTTGTTAATGCTGCTGGTCCTATATGGTCATTTTCATTTGCCCCAATACATAAAGATAGTAATAACAACAATAGTAATAATACTAATAATATTAATAATAATATTAATAATACTAATAATACCAGTAAAACTACAAATAATGATTGCTCATCTGAAATATATTTTGTGATTGGTACCTCTACCATAGGATGGCCTGATCTTTCAAGTAAGAATGAAAGTAACAATTTTTTGAATGGTTCTCACATAAGTGTTGGAAATGATAATCGTAGGACGTTAGAAGCGATTGAAACAACAGATAGTATCTTACAAATCTGGTCAATCAAAACGAATCCAATCATAGCTGAAGAATTTCATGTTGATAATAATAATAATAAAGATAACAATAATAATGATATAAAAATAAAATTAAAATATAATATTTGTTTACAAAATAGTGGAACGATATGGAAGACTAAATGGAATCCGGTTAAAATCATATCGGATACATCATCATTATCATCACCTGCTGCTGGTACTTCAGTTCTTTTCTTAGGATTATTAGCGGTAGTGTGTGGAAATGGTTGCTGTTATGTGTTGTTGATACCAAAAGATGTTCCTTCTAATCAATTATTAGCATCCAATAATAATAATGATTATGGTAGAAATATACCTGTGATATCTCAAGAACCATTAACTAAGTATTTGATATCAAGTAGTAATATTGATAATGGTTGTAAAGTTATTTGCTGTGAATGGAACCCTCACAATCCTACTCAGCTATGCACAGGAATGAGTGATGGGTCTATCATGATATGGCAAATTAATATTTATAACTTGACAGGTAACTTTAATAATAATAATAAAATAATAATAATAATAATAATAATAATAATAAATAATTTACTATTTATTAATATTATTGACTAATATTTACATTATTTTGTTTTAATTTTCAAGTACTATTATATCTATTATAATAATACCTCTATAATATTTTTATCTATTTTTAGAAGGATTTGTTGATTTGAATGAACCAATAATAATATTACAAGAGATGAATATTGATAATAAGAATATTTCGAGTTGTTGTATAAGATCTATTAAATATTGTCCATATAATCCGGATCTAATTATAAGCGGAGATAATTTTGGAATCGCACGAGTAAGCTTCATTTATTGTAAGAAATTAATATTATTTAAATTCATTCAATTAATCAATAATTGATATAGATTTGGAATCAAAGTGAGCATTTTCGTCCATTTTATTCTCGCAATTATCATAATGCAATTGTAGATATCGAATGGGATCCCACTGGAATGGGATATTATGTAGCTACTGATGATACAACTGCGGTTAGAACATAATAAATTAATACCAGTATGCACTTTTTAGTAATCATGATTTTATTATGAATTTAGTTATATGATAATAAATATGTTATATAATGATATTATTATTATTATTATTTCATTTTTAAATTATTATTATTATTATTATTCACAACCTACAAGGTCAGCTCACTGATGATGGTTAATTTTCTTATTATTTATATTA
>VKHH01006244.1:0-22856 GCA_015144975.1 Epipyxis sp. PR26KG
ATTATTGTTATTATTATTATTATTATTATTATTATTATTATTGTTATTATTATTATTATTATTATTATTATTATAACTATTATTAGTCAGTGATATTTTCATATTATGAATCGCATAATCAATTGCTACATTAACATCAATCATAACATTGGAACACAATTGTGGTATATGAAAATAAATGAAAAAGGAATGAAATGTTTCCATAAAAATACCATCGATTACTATAGTAACTAAGCAAATAGCTACTAAACTCTTATACCAATCAATTATTGTCATGGAATAATTATGTATCGCAAAATATGATGAATAATAAAACAATAAAATGATAATAATAATAAATATTATTATAATAAATATGATTTGATTATGATTCATAATAAACATAACAGGTAGTTTTTTATCATGTTGGAATAATCGAAGAATGGATGAATATTTATTAAATATTTTTGATTCGATTGTATTATTATTACCTAACAAATCACTAATAAATAAATTACATATTAATTCATTTATTATATTTTCAAAATCATTATTAAAATTATTATTATATTGATTATAAAGTTCTGAAAATAATAAAATATTTTCTAAAATTAAATTATTTTTATTTTTTATTATGATAACATGCTCATCGTAATAATCTTCAATTGTTTGATAAAATGTGAAATTATGAGTTATATAATACCAAAAACTCTTTTCTATTAATAAATGTGGATTAAAAAGATGTTTATTATTATTATTGTTATTAATATTATTATTATTGTTATTATTATTATTACTACTATTATTATTGTTATTATTATCATTATTGTTATTACTATTATTATTACTATTATTATTGCCAATATTATTGTTAGTATGTTCCATAGGCATGATATCAATCAAAGGATTAATGCCCCAGTATGCATCAAATGAATTCATTTCATCATCATTCATCAAATTATTTAATCTATAATTTTGCAAAGTTTGAAGAAAATTTTCGAAATATCCATGATTATCATTATTATTAACATTTAAAAGATGTGTTGATTTCAAAATTAAAGAAGTTTCTGAAAATAAAATATATTTCTCATCATTTTCATTTTTATGATCTACTATTTTCTCTGTTCTTATTTCTAATTCATATTTATCCCATTCATCAATCGGAGGCAAACCATTATTATTACTATTATTGTGATTATTATCGTTATTATCGTTATTATCGTTATTATTATTATTATTATTATTATTATCATTATTATTATAATTATTATTATTATTATTATTATTATTATTATTATCATATGAGAGCGAGTAACCAATAGTATTTGTGACTCCTAATTCATTAACTTTACGATGAAGTATACTATTATATGGAATGGTAGCTGCTGTATCTTCACTTCTTGTATTCATAATAATATTACGATTATTAAATTTATTTCCATTTTGTTGAGTTATGATCATATTATCTTCATCATTAGGTTTGATTGTAATATCATAACTGGAGCTGTTGAGATTGATCCGATTCGAATGATGAGAAATCATAAAACTATCATTTGTTCCATTTCTTACATAATTATTTCGATTACTATTATCAAACACATAAAAGTTATTATTATTATTATTATTATTATTATCATAATGATGGATTTTTAGTTTATTCTTTTTTAATCTATTCGATATAATTGGCATAGCTCTCAGTTTATTGTGTGATATTATAGAACTCACTTGAATATTATATGATTTACGATTATTATTATCATAATCACTGTTATAAAATGTCTGAGATTTTGAAAATAATAATCGCATAGAAATTAATATTTTTGACATGATTTGATCAATTATTATAATTTTTATTAAAGATGATATTAATAATGATAATATAATAATATATAATAAATCAATTCCAGTTATAATATCATTTTTTGGGAAACAATTTTGTTCGATATTATCATTATTATTATTTGAAGTAATCAAACTCGAACTTGTCGATGGTATCCATTGACAAATTGGTTTTGAATTTAATAAAAATTTCTTTTTTTCTAAACATAATAATTTATTCAAATTATTTTTACATAAATTCTGTTGATCATTATATGAAAAATAATTATATTGAGATAATAAAAATAAAATATTAAAAAATATTAATAATGATAATCTTAACAATAGATTAATGAAATGGATGAAACGAATTTTGTAATTATGATGATTAAAGAGTTTTATATAATCATGATTCTTTATTATTGTAGTAAATAATGTTGATTTCCAAGATTTTAATGGTAAATATAATAATAATAATGAATCAAAAATATTTTTCAATATTTCCTGTGATTTAGAAGTCTTTTGCTTATTATTGATACCTTTTGATCCACTTTTACTGTTCCAATTATAATAATTGTTATTATTGTTATAATGATAATTATTATTATTATAATTATTATGATGGTTATTATCATTACTATTATCAATAATTTTAGATTTCTTTACATTTGATGATTTGATTTTATATTCATTCATTAATACAAACATGATAATACATGACCATAATACAAGATGACCATAAATCACATTAGTATTTTCTAATTTAACATTTTCAATGCTTTTTATTTGTAATGTTCTCAGTAATCCTAATTTTGATAATTTTTCACATTCATTCAATTCTTTTATATGACTATTATTTGAAAATGACAAAATATTAGTATCACATGTCTGATAAATATTATAACATGGATTCTTACAATTAATACAAATGCTAGGATACATATTATTATTATTATTATTATTATTATTATTATTATTATTGTTATTATTATTATGTTGAAAACATTTATAAACCTTCCAAATATCATCACCACATATAATTGATATATTTTGAGTTGTTTGATAAATTGATTTTTTTAAATAATCAACAATTTCATTTGCTATGATTGAATTATTACAAATATTAGTAATCGATGATATTTTATTATGTATATTATATGAATGAACGAATGAAATCGATTGAATTATTTCATTTGATGTTAATAATAATTGTAATTTATTTTGTATAAAATCAGTCCATTGATTTTTATTACCATATAAAGTATTATTATTAACAATAAGTTGATAAAAGAAATAATTATATTTAATTTTTGTTGAATTTTTTTGAAAAGATTTCATTTTTATTAAATTATTAATATATATATTCCATTTCAATATTAATTCTGATCCAGTTGGTTGAGATGTTGGTTGACTACTAGGATATGAACTAGGTTGACTAGATGGCATCGTTGTAGGTAATGCTGATCGAAGAAAATTTGTAAAATAACTATTATATTTTATATTTGTTTTTATTGAATTATCATTATTATATAAATTTGTTAGATTATTTAATTGTATTAATGTCACCATTTGATTAATAAATTGACCATTGGTAATACTAGTATTTAATTTATGAATAATTATATTAATAATTGTTGAGATATTATTATTTGATGTATTATTTATGATATCATTTGAGTAAAATTGAATCAAATAATCAACTAATATACCATTATGAATACTATTATTATTCGTTAATAATATTCTTCTTTGTGTTGATTTTATCAAAGAAATATTTGTAATATTATATATTATTATATCAGAATATGGTAATTCTATTGAAGATTGAACACAACTTTCAAATATGTTCATCAACTCTTCATCTTCAACAGTTATAACAGACTGAGATATATTCATAATTGCCTAATAATATATAATTTATATTTTATATAATAATAATTGCAATAAATAAACATAATTATTATGAAAGTATGATCAAATAATAAAGAATTACAAAAATATTTGTAGTGAATTCAAAATAAAATTTTGTGTTTAAAAAACAAAAAGTAATAATAAAATATTTATCAAAAATAAAATGCATACCAATAAGCATATACCCTAAGCATGTACGTTAAACTTACTTGTTTTATGTGAATATTAATTGAATATCTCAAAGATGTGGTTGGAGATGAGGTTGGGATAGAAGTTGGAAAACAGATAGGTTGTTTCGTAGGAGTGGAAGTCGGCGATGTAGGTGTGACTGTTGGTTGCATTGAAGGAAATCTGGTTGGATTTGTTGATGGTAATCTGCTAGGTTGATCAGATGGTTGAGCCGATCGTTGCGTTGTAGGAAGACATGTTGGAGAGCTTAATGGTTGAGTCGTGGGGAATGATGTTGGAAATATTGTAGGATTATGTGAAGGTATTCCAGTTGGTTGGGTGGTAGGTGCTGAAGACGGATAAATAGTTATTTGAGCTGATGGATTCATTGATAATTGATGAGATGGCATATTTGTTGGTTGAGTTGTCGGTGAGACTACTGGACTGATGGAGGGTACAGAAGAAGGACTATTACTAGGATTTATTGTCGATGTAATTGTCGGAACTGCTGTTGGGTATACCGAAGGAAGTGCGGTTGGTTCATTCGTTGGTTGTGCGGTTGGAATTATAGTTGGATAATTACTCGGTTGTGATGATGGAAATAATGAGGGTTTACTCGAAGGAAATGATAATGGATTCATGGTTGGTATTGAAGAAGGGTCATTGCTGGGTTGAACAGTTGGTGTGCAGGTCGGTTGTGATGAAGGTTGCTTGCTGGGACACAATGAGGGATGATTTGATGGCTTGCTTGATGGGGCGATATATGGTTGTTGCGTAGGTTTTGTCGAAGGACTGCATGATGGAAATATTGTTGGGATTAAATTCGGTTGTTTAGATGGATCCCGACTAGGTGAAGTGGTGGGAACATTTGTTGGAAAATCAATTACTTGATTAGATGGCTTACTTGAAGGTTGTATGGTTGGCCTTCTAGATGGCGTGCCCTGTGGTTGAAAAGATGGTGATGTTGTTGGATTCGATAAAGGTTGGCAAGAAGGATACATTGCAGGCTGCTGCGATGGAGAAATAGATGGTTGAAAGGAGGGAGAGGAGCTGGGTTCTGAAGAAGGGGAATATGTTGGAGAGCTACTAGGTTCCTTTGTTGGAGAACTGGATGGAGATATTGAGGGGAAAGATGTAGGAAGAATAGAAGGATCATTTGTGGGGTATGAAGTGGGAGTGGCATATTGAGTTGGAGATGAGCTTGGTTTGGCGAATGGCTGTACAGATGGTTGAGAAGTTGGTTTGGAATAAGGCTGACAAGTTGGATTGTAAGATGGACTGCAAGATGGTTCTGATGTAGGCAATCCACTTGGCTGACTGGTTGGTTCACAAGAAGGTAGACCTATTGGTTGCATTGATGGTATTGCAGATGGGTTCATGATTGGTTGAATTGAGGGCGAAGAAGTTGGGAAATTAGTAGGAACAAAGGATGGTTTGCTTGATGGTTGATGTGACGGAATATGAATTGGCTGGCTTGAGGGTGAGAACGAGGGTTGCCTAGATGGCCTGTTCGATGGATTATGACTAGGAGTTGACGAAGGTTGCGTGGTAGGTTTATTTCTCGGTTGTTTTGTTGGAACAGAAGAGGGAGCTCTGGATGGCTTATGAGAAGGTTGCTTTGTTGGAACTCGGGTGGGATTTGTCGATGGTTGCACTGTTGGTTGTTTCGATGGAAGTGAAGTTGGCAAGTGCGATGGTAATGAACCGGGTTGCGTAGAAGGTTGGCATGAAGGTCTTCGTGTCGGCTGAATTGTTGGAAATACAGATGGTTGGATCGATGGTGATGAAGATGGTCCTGTTAATGGTTGAGATGTTGGTGGAGAAGAAGGCTGTTTACTTGGTTGCATTGACGGAATACTTATTGGTTGATTGGTTGGTTGAGTGGATGGTTTTACGTTAGGCTGTGATGTTGGAGCTGCTCTAGGATTGATTGAAGGAGAACTTGTTGGACAACTTTTTGGTTGTGTTGTTGGATATGAAGATGGAACTGTAGTTGGCTGCTCAGAAGGCGAATGTGAAGGTGCTTGACTTGGGTTACTGGTCGGAAATGAAGTTGGAAGAGCAGATGGTGATTGGGATGGAGCAGCGATAGGATTCATGGACGGAATTGGAGAAGGTTCTTGGGACGGAGATGAAGAAGGCTGCACAGTGGGCTCATTACTTGGTGCGTTAGTCGGTTGTGAAGATGGATATTCTGTTGGCGAGACAGTTGGCAAATCTGATGGTTCTGATGAAGGAGATTGACTTGGTAAATTTGTGGGATAAACGGATGGAGACGTTGATGGAATAAGAGTAGGCAGAGCTACTGGACGATCAGTGGGCTGATTTGAAGGAAATGTGGTTGGATATGAAGTTGGTTGTTTTGAAGGCTGTGAACTTGGTTGTTTTGAAGGTTGACACGAAGGTTGGGAGGAGGGAAGTCTAAATGGTTGCTTTGTTGGTTGAGAAGTTGGTTGGCGGGAAGGTTGACTAGAGGGAAGACGCGAAGGTTGTTTTGTGGGATTAGAAATGGGTATTCTTGTTGGTTGAATTGATGGTTGCCTCGATGGATATATGGATGGAATAGACGTCGGCTGTACTGTTGGTTTTGAAACAGGTTGTTGCGATGGTTGATTCGACGGAGATCTCGTTGGTGATGAAGTGGGTGATCGTGAAGGTGTCGAGGAAGGTTGTATAGTGGGCGATCGAGATGGATTGGTCGACGGGGAAGATGAGGGTTGAATTGATGGCTGATTAGTTGGTCGACGAATTGGAGTTGAACTTGGTTGGTTTGTCGGCACTCGAGTAGGACGCGAAAAGGGTTGTTTTGAAGGCTGTCTTGAAGGCGGAGTTGTAGGTTGTCGTGTAGGTTGCTTTGATGGCTGTAAACTGGGTTGAATTGTTGGTGCTGTTGAAGGATGGAGTGTTGGTAAATTGGAGGGAAATATTGTGGGTTGAACAGTGGGGATTTGCGTTGGTTGTCCAGTTGGAAATCCTGTTGGTGCATCACTTGGTTGGGATGACGGCTCAATTGTAGGAAAGCCTGAAGGCTGCAATGATGGCATACAAGTTGGAATATTTGAAGGTGTTGAGCTGGGTTTAATTGATGGCTCACAAGATGGTTTTATTGTAGGTAAAGTTGTGGGAAATGATGTTGGCAAACACGACGGTAAAGAGAAAGGTTGTCTCGAAGGGCTATGTGAAGGTTGTCTACTGGGTTTTACTATAGGTTGCCTAGTGGGTTGGCGAGTTGGTTGTGTGGATGGTTTGGATTTTGGTTGAGATGAAGGACTTGATGATGGCTGAGATGAGGGTTGTTTTGTTGGTTGTTTCGTTGGAGCTTTAGTTGGTGAACAGCTAGGTGCATATGTCGGCTGAAATGATGGCTGACTTGTGGGAGATGAAGATGGTCGAACAGTAGGTTGACTAGATGGATTCATCGTTGGAAGACTATTTGGTTCATTTGAAGGAATTTGTGTTGGTGCTGTGGTCGGGATTGATGACGGCTGACAAGTGGGACTAACAGTAGGTGTAACAACTGGTTGATAAGTCGGTTGCCCACTAGGAAACAAAATAGAGGGGCATTTAAAAGGTTGAAGTGAGGGTTGTGACGATGGATTTCTTGATGGAGTATTTGATGGTGGTACTGTTGGTTGATGAGTAGGTCTATTTGTTGGAGTACTAGTTGGACGATTTGATGGCCGACGAGACGGATGTGAGTATGGCTGTACACTGGGTGGACGTGATGGCTGAGTGGTAGGTTGTGATGTTGGAAGAGTTGTGGGAAACTCTGTTGGTTCTGGACGTAATGTGTGTAGCGAAGTTGAGATCAGTATTGCAATAAAGTAAAAGTAATATAACATATTTACTGTAGTTTACAGCCCACAGGTATTGTGAGAATAATAAAAGAGATATAAAATTAGACTCCAAAATCAATACTCTTCACTCAAGCACAATATAAGTACAGTAAACAGAATCCATTAAGTTGATTGAGTGATATTCTAAACCAATCCATAAAATGAGATTGAATACATAGTTATAGCGGTATTGTTGTAGTCATACATCATACATACCATATACCAGATATTAGCTGATTAGCTGATATGCTGATTGATATAGTGATTTTATACTCTAAATACTGTATTTTAAATTTCTGCTTTGGACTTGGCTAATAGATGTATTGAAATACTCAAATTGTTTTAAGAATAACATAACAAATTTATTTTTGTGTTGTTCTATTTTTTTTTGACAAAAAATATCTTTTTTACCGTTACATAACTGTAGCAAACATTGAATTTTATATCATACACCTCATTATTTCAATTCAATAATATTCTATTTGGTTTTAATGAACTACACTACAATCATTTACCATCAACTAGTTAATGAACGGTTTTGGATATACCGGTGGATTATTGCCAATAAAATATAACTTTAATAATGAACGAACTGTTCAGTTCCATTTGAGTATTGTGTTATTTACTGTAAGTTTTGCTTAAAAAGCTGATAAAATAATTCCTTGATTTTGGGATTTGTAGCTGTAATTGATTTTTTATTTCTATTATTTATTTCACCATCCTAAACATCTAAATATCATTTAACTTGATGATGAAAACAACAATAATAGCAGCTATCGCTGTATTATGTAGCCGCTATATTTTAGCAGGGGAATCTGATAGTGTTATGTCGATGAAAATTAATACCAATACAAACGGCATCGATTTAGAGCATATTGACCAAGAGATTTTAGATTCACTGTTTGATAATGAGTTTCAACTAGGCTCCGCTTTAGACTCAACTATTTCACAACAATTTAAAGTGTACAGAGAACCAGAATCCATATCACCTGATGAAGCAATGGTCGCAACATTAACACTTCCTAAATTTCACAAAACGGGACTTAGCCCTTCTTGTCTCAGTAATATGTGTTACATGTTTGAAGCTGCTCTGGTAGTTACTGTATAATTTTAAAATAAGTTACGAATTCAATTAATTTAATATTTTTATGTATTTTAAAAAATAGTCTTGCAAAGGAATTGGATTGTCACTGAGCAAGGTAAAAAATAATTTTGGTGTTTAGCGCAAACTATATTTACATATTTTCTGTTTATTTTTAACACAGATATGCTCTCAGTATTTATTGGGATTGATTCTTTCATGTCCTATGTTTCCACCACAGTCGGATATATTAAACGCACCATCTGTTTGCGCTAGCGAAATCGCATCAGTTGCATCTCTAATCCAACCAACTGGTAGTCCGATTAATACCCTTCTAGGAATCTTTGAAAGGACGTACCTCATTCCTTCATTCCAGACCAATGCTTGTGGGAGACGGTGCTATCAAAATTGGCAAAATCTCACCCATAGCTTTTATTACAACTGTAATAATGAAATGCAAAATATTTATACAGCTAGAAACTACTCAGTTGCTAAACAAATAACTGTTTTCCAAGAGTTTCGTAATCAAGCATGCAGTAAGTATTCATATAAAATAATGTATTATCATTAAGGATTGTTAACGAATTTTATTATGATAAGTGCTTATTTATGATAACAAGTGATTCATAGTTTGAATATTAAAATCATGTTTTACTAACTGATCATTCTAGCACAAAACACAAGTGGAAGCAACTGCTTTGCGCAATTATTTCAAATATCAGGTGGTAGTTCAAAAAATTTATTGAATTTCAATTTGCAAGTATCTATTCCAAGTCTAAGTCCCACACCAATTAACATTGCTGATTACACTTGCAATTATCTTAATGTATCTTCAAGTGTGTACGACCAATCCCTAGTAAACGGAAACCTACAAGTATCAGAAGAATTATGTCAAACTTTTAGTAAGATGGGATGTTGTTTCACGAATAACATTCAAATGATGCAACAAGGCCAAGTGAATAATGCTAATTTGCATATCCTACCGCCTTGCTTACATCATTATTTGTTTGAACACTGCTCTGCAAATGGCAAACAGATTGGTACAACCACTCCATCCTCTAAAGTCGACTACTTGAATTTCTGCACTGAAGGTGCTATTACCAATATTAGCAGTGTAATTGCCCAAGTAAATATGACAAAAAGTAAACTTTCAACAGGAAAATTTGAATTTCCAAATGTATACAACAAATCTGATATTGCTACCTTTCAGGGTGTGATTTCTCAAACTTATTTACTGTATTCCTTTCTGTTTGGTACGAAGCCTTCTGCTGCAGCTGAACCATTTCTTTTTAACATTTCATATCCTTTCCAAGTTACTGTGATAGACTATCGGTACTATAGTGCTCTCGGAGAGTTACTAACACCGGAGAATGGCTCTATGGCTTGGCCACCTGAAAGTGATTATGAAGATGCTTCAAAAGTTGAACTCACTTTTCAAGTATCGATACAGAATGCTAATACCACCGCTGAAGTCAGCTTCTTAAAAACTGTATTGGTATCTGGTATATTACAGCTTGTTATCTCTAATGCAGCTTCATATGGTTTACCAAATACAGTTACAGTTCTATCAAATCCGGTATCTGCTTCATTCACAAAGTTAGCAACACCTCCTAAAAATGGTACATCAACTTTATCTTATGGATTCATTTTGTCGATATTATTATCGTTCGTTATTTCTTTCGGACTAGTATTTTACAATTAGAATGTACAATTGAAACAACTGACTATAAGAGACAGAGACAATTTTTAACAATGTGGTGTTTTTTTTTACTATTGTATCATTTATCCAAAGTTTGAACCACCCATTTGAAATCTAGTTTTAGTTTAAATTTTGTGAATTGGTTGAATGTTAATACTTAATTCGGTCGATATTTTTAAAACTTAATTAGTATGCATTATGAGAGATTTGACTAAAACTTAAAAATTGAATTACTTAAATTTATTGACATCTTTGTTCTAGTAACAGTAAACTAATAAACAAATGTTGAGAAAAAATGAAACTGAAATAACCAAAATAAATTGAATATACAAACACAATAAACTAATTTTTAAATAATATGAATACAGTTAATGCTTTCGAAAGTTTGACAAGTATAATTAATGAAATGAATGAATGATGAAAAATAGCGGTGTTCTTTATAGAAGTATCAAGTTTTTAAACATGAACATGTTGACAGAATTTTATATTTTCCAGTTGTTAAGAAGTTATATAAATTGTGAATTGGAGCAGTTGGAAAACCGCCGGAGATACCGCTTCGGGAACAAAATTTAGTTGAATGTGGGGTGGGCAATTAATCCTGATAAGATAAAAAAGCTACAGAACATAAAAATGATCCTTCTTATGTTCAATAACTTCTTCGGTATCATTACATCGTTTGTTGTGTTTAAAATAAGTTTAATGGATGAAAGTCTTGGAAATAGCCGTTGAGTTTCATTTATTTATCAAACTTTTTCAAATAGTGGGGACATTATTATAATAATATATTAATAGATTATTATATACAGAAGTAAAATCAAGAACATTGCAGTAATACACAACACTTCAAAGTAAATATCGAACTTATAGCTTATACAATTAAATCTTTGTGTGATGGAAAAAATTATTAACATATTCAGTGATTGTCAATCATCTGTCGGAACTCATCAATCAGGAATAAAGAAACTGATTGAAATAATGAAAAATGATTCTCCTAACCTTTTGAAGTTTATTTTAGCATCTTGCGTTGATAAAATTTTAATTCATCCTAAAACTACATCAGTTGTTGAACGATCCATTAAATTTATATGTACTTTTGCATGTGCCACAGATGAATCAACTTTGAAGTCTATATTACTTCACATAAACTCTCGTTTAAACTCATCAAATCGATTCGTTAGGCAAAGATCTTGTCAAATAATATCAACTATCATGAAAACGTTGACTGAAAATGGAGCTGAAATATCATGTGATTTAATTGATAACATTACCGAAAAACTATTACTTCGTTTAAGGGATAAAATCCCTTCAGTTAGAGCTTGGGCAGTGCAAGCGATTTGTCCTTTAATTGATTTAGAAGATAATGATGATAAATCACTTGAAGGTGTTGTTAGATTGATGAATTCTGACACTTCATCGGTGGTTCGTATCACAGCATTAGAATTTATTCCAATATCTCAACCTAACTTAATTCATATTGTGACTCGTATGAGGGATATCAATAAAGACGTGAGACTATCTGCTATAAGTGTATTAACAAAAGACAACAGAATCAAGTACTTGCCCAACAATTTAAAATGTGTTGTTATCAGCACCGGTTTACAAGATCGAGAGGAAAGTTGCCGAGAAGCGACCAAAGAACTAATATTTAAATGGATGAGTGATCTTAAAGGAGATAATAAGATTATATCTGCATTAAGAATTATGGGCCCAATTGAAAACGAGAAAGAAACTCTTCAATTAGCAACAGTTTTGGTTGAAGAGGCCTTGAAAAGAGATGGAGATAATTCATTTTTAGGGAATTGTCTTAGAGATCAGTCATTAGATTGGAATAATGGGTTGTCAGCTTTGAACCCAGCAGATGTGATTTGGACATTCGTTAGATGTAGTTATACTCAAGTTTTTACATCTAGTATTATTGGTTTTGAAGTGATGGATTGCCTTCTACCAAATGCTCTGACAATGGGTACATTGCTATCGGAGTTGGGCTCTTCCACATCAAATTCAAAAAAGCAGATATTTTCTCTGAAATATCTTCTTAAGCTTTGTGCCTATTTAGATATATCTGATATATCCGGTATCAATCAATTACTCTCGATTCTAACAGCTTTGATTCAAAAGTTATCAATTTCATCGGAGCTAGTTGACCCCATATTGAATCTGTATGAGAGCATCTCGTTACTTAATGGAAACAATCAATGCAACACTATAAAGGATGATTTTCTTGCGATATGCTCTAAATTACTAGATTTTGATTCTAAACTAGATGAAAATAATTTAGAATTTTTTGAAGATGAAAATGATTATCGACTAGAACGTGCATTGAAGTTATATCATTGGTTGATCAAGCGTTCCATTATTAAAATCGATGTTGATAAGCTATCAAATGAACAAATCGAAGCAATATTACCGCAAGTTTTAAATGCACTTCAGAAACCATTTTTAAGTTTGCGTGCAATTGGAATCGATTGTTTAGGTTTGATTTGTATCCAATCATTAGATCATTGTATGAGTTACAAGGGAATTCTTATTCACGCCGCATCTGTTGAAATCGAAGATGATTATGTTCGTTGTCATGCAATCCAAAGTTTAGTGGATATACTTTGTATTCATAAAGACAAAATATCCTTTGAATCTGAAGTTTGTAATTTACTTGGTCGAATTCAAGAAAGAAGTGAAGTAGAATTAAAGCGTATCGCTTGTGAAAGTGCAGCAAAGCTATTATTTTCTGGATATTTTTCAAGTAATATCTCAGGATTGTTTGCAAATATGTTAAAAGTATTCTTTTTGTCTGAATTGACAAGTGATGAAACTGATGAATTACAAATTACTGATGTGAATGAAATAATATCTGATTCTGATATTGGTTCTCAAGCTCGTTTACAACAGCTTCTCAGCATATTCTTCAAATCATATGTTGTCGCCAAGGTTCCTAATAGTGAAAAAAATATAACTGATTCTGTTCCACAACTAATCGGAGATATGGTAATGCTAATTAGAGATGGGAAAATCTCATTAAGCTCTTTAAATAAGGTATGATTTTGAATTTAATATATGTTTTTATTATTTCACATTTTTTGTTAATTATAATTTAATGTTAATTTTTAGATTGTTAAACATTTACTATCGCTTTGTGAAAGTATGGAACAGGTTGATTCTGTTGAAAAAGTTAATAAAATAACAAGTGAAAAAACATTGATTGTTGACATTTTAAAAGATAAGCTTATTGCAACACTTTGTCGAGAGATGTTAAAGCTTAGTAACAGTAAATCTGATAAATCAATTTTAAAAGAATCTGTTAAAATTATGGCTTATCTATCTCCTAACCATTTCACTAATCCATACAAGGTTATTATATGACAATATGTTATATTATTTTTTGTAACAATTGCGATTAGAAGTATCATATAAATATTTTAACATTATAGGCTAAATCATTCAAAAATGTATTGGAACTGATTCAAAACACTCACTCGCATGATAAGACATCATCAAATACAATTGTTGGGTTGTTGGAAATGTGTGATAAATCAACTAATGCCAATAATGATTTGACAACTCAAGACAATGTCCAACTTTATAGAGAGGCCAGGTTAGGAAATAATATTACAAATCGTGTTTTTGTGTTTGCTTAGTTCTTTAATATTTTGAATTTTAGTCGTGAGTTCATGTCATTAGCACCCGGATTGGCAGATTTGATGCTATTAACAGACAATAGTTGCCATGAAACTCAATTCGATGAAGATGATAATATTGATAATATATCTATTATATCTAATTCGACTTCCAAATCAAAATCAACAAATAAAAGCACATCTCATGGAGTTATATCTGATAGATCATCATTGAACAGATCTAGTAAATCTAATGCAGTTCTCAAAATTTCCAATCAAATTCGATCAGAAGATAAAAATCATGGAGTTGTTACAAAAGCTTTTCAAGACTTTGCAAATAATTTACAAAATGAGACTGAAAATGTTGTGCCGTAAGTTCTGTCAAATTTACTGCAATTGATTTCTTAAATCCGAAATTATTTGCTATGATGATTGGGAATGAAATTTTACTTTATTATGAAACAAATTTAACAAATTAAGAATGCAACTATTATCAACTTGCTTTTTTAACTTTACGAATTCACCGTATCACACCCAACACCAAAAAGAATATTATTCATTAAAAATGGAAGAATGAATCAGCCTAGTTTCGATATCCTTCTCTATTTCCACGGTCTTTTTGAAATTCTGGATTGAAATCTCCAGCACTCTTTTTCTCATAACCACCTTCACGTCGTTCACCAGATGGCTTTACTGCACTGGTAGTAAGCTTTTTCAATGTTGCAGGAACAATATCCACAGGAAGTGCTAAATATTGACGAAGGTAGTTAATACCTTCATTGGTCAAGTAATAATAGTAGTATTGCCAGTTGAAAGTTTCTTTGACATAACCCTTTGATCTGAATGATTTCAATAGTGTTAAAACCTCAAGGTTTGAAAAAGGGACTTCATCAGAGTGTTTGGCAAGATGAACATCTTTCTTGGCAACAAGAGTTCCCTCTGTAATAAAAAATAACAACCTTAGAGATATTTTTAAGTTTCAAGCAATGGATAAAAATTACCTTTGAAGAGGTATGAGTAGACCGCAATGCGGGTTTTCTTTGAAATAAGCTATATTAATTTGAATAAAGCCATCAGTCAGAATTTGAATATATTTATGATTGTGAAGGGATAAATTTGTTGATGCTTAAAGCACTTGCCAAAACAAAAAGATTAAAAAATTATGGCAAAGGTTTATGACAAAAAAATATCTTACCATTTTCTTTACTATGAGTTTGTTGAAGGCTACTTGATAACCTTCGAGTTTAACTTTACGTAGACTTAGCTATTCGTAAAACTAAAGCACAGTTGTTGTTTGTGGAATGTGATGTTTTACCAACAAATAATCATATGTGGAAAGTTGTTTGTTCATTTATTTTATAAAATAAATTTGTGGAGGAAGTAAAAAACGCTTCTCACTTCAAAGCTTCTTAACGTCATAAATTCAACAAATCGATTTGTTAAGAAGCTTAGACTAGATCATTCGCTCTATTGAATCAATATTTTCACAAATCACAATAAAGTATTCCATATTCATTGTCGTTTCGTCAACTAAACGGTAAACGATTATAATTTATCGTTGCATATCATGGATTTCCACATTTTGACATTTTGATCATATTTATGACCATACCACACTGAAACTTCGATTACCTTAACTCACTGTACGGTAGATAGGCGTAGGTAGATATGGAAGGTTATTTATTTAAAAAAGGCCGAGGAGAAAGTAGCTTTGGACGAAAGAGTTGGAAGGAAAGATGGTTTATTTTGGAAGGATCAGTTTTATCATATTATGATACTTTAGATTTAACGACTGGAAAAGCAATTAATCAAAAAGGATCGGCAGATATTCTGGGATGTGAAGTATCTGATGTCTTAAATGAAGAAAAACAAGAAAAACCAAATATTGTACTACTAAAGAATAACAGGTCTGGAGACAGGAATCCGTTAGTCTTGCAGTCAAATGATCAAAATATTATGAAAGGTCAGTGAAATATTAATATTATAAGCTTAGGATCATCATCTTATTAAATTTAATGTCATGAATAGTATGGGTTAAAGCATTGAAAGCTGCAGCTGGTGGTGAATCTAAAAGCAATGTTGTTGATTATGAAAAATGCTACATAATTCTTGGATTAAATCCAAGAGATAATCCTCCACTTGCAGAAATTAATCGCTCTTACCGCAAAGCTGCATTGAAATCTCATCCCGATAAAGGAGGTGATTTGCATGAGGTAACTTCATCTAATCATATCATGTATCAAATCTAAAATTAATAAATTATAGTTCAAAGCATTACAAGAAGCATTCGCAGCTCTAACTTCCAAATTTGAAGATGATGAAAATGAAAAATTGTATGATATAGTTAAGTTTGTTGCAACAATCGAAAAGGTAGCAATATGAACAAAAAGTATAATGTTATTAAAGATATAATTAGTGTATATTGATTTACGATCTCATTTATGCGATTTTGTATTTGCTGCTATAATTATATTTTAATTATTAATTGATAATTGAATAATTTATTTAATAATTCTTTGAATATTTCATTTTCATTAAATATTATGATTATTTAAATTAGGGTCCTCAGGGTGTTGGTTTAGGAATGGTAGTTGTAGAAGATGTAAAGAAACAAGCAATAACTATTAAGGTTAGTTGTTTTTGTCATAATGGTGCCTACTGTCAGATGATAATAATTATTATTTCTTTTATTCTTTTTAGCAAGTGCTTCCTGCGATGAACTTGAAGTCACTCACTCCTGGAGCAGAAGGTAAAATCCTTCCTGGTGATAGATTATTACTTGTCGGACAAGAAGATGTGGCTCATTTACCTTTGCTAAGAGGTACACTATTACTTACATTATTATTGAATATATACTATTTTATTGAATAATAATTATAATTAAGATACTACCTTCGATAATTATTTGAAACGATAAAAAGGATGTTTTAAAACAAATTATCATAAGAATTATCATATTATAAAACAAATTATACCTTATCACAAAAAAAATTGTCTTCATTAACGTTATAAAAATAAACGATTTTATATATTTATATTGTATTATTTGATAATTTGATAATAAATATAATAATATTATAGTTGTTCAAAAAATTAATGATTTCCGTGTTCCTGTTGGTTCAACTGTTCGATTAACTTTCAGTAGAAAAGTTCTTAAGAATGTTCCAGTTCAAAATAATAATTTAAATGATATGCCAAAGAGTAACTTATCCAACGCGTACTCCGAAGAAGTTGAAGAAAAGAAGGTTTATCATAATATTTATCATAATAATCGTTATAATAATTTTTAAACTATATTTTTAGAAATAAAAACGATTATCCATAAAAATAAAATCGAATGATGATAACAATGTCATTTATCGTTAATCTACATTATTACAATCTTTGATCAATGACTTGGATTGGAGACATGGGAAATTACTCTAATTTTATAATATAATAACTATGAAGATTTCAAAAATTAATTTATTTTGTCTTTTTATTTCAGGTGTCATCTCGTCCTGTATCTTCCAATGGTATTAACAAAGGAGTCAGTTCAGATGGAAGTGATTATGGCTCAGTTGTTCCCAATAGTAACAGTCAAGATTATTCTAATAATAATAATAATGATAATAATAACAAGTCGTATGATTTAGATCCGGTCAAGTATTATGCAGCTATTTCAGAAATCGAAGAATTGAAAATCGAATTAAATTTGAAAGAAATTCAATCAAAAGAAGAATCTTTATTAATGAAAAAAGAAAACGTTCAATTGAAAATTCAGGTTATTATATATATACAGATGATTGATGTATAGCATTATACAGATAAATGTTTGTATTTCATGCCTTCTTACGGACAACTCACACAATATAACAGGCCCATAAGTGATTACGAACTATATCTAATAAATAATAAGTAGCGATTGTTTAGAAAAATAAGTTTAATATTAGAGTATTTATTTATGTACTTTAAACGAAGGACTCGTGTGATTCTTGTATAATAAGTTGTGAGTTATGCTAATTATAAACAACAACTCACAACAGCTGTAACTGTAGAACTATGCCATACTTCTATCGACGGTGAGGTTCGATGATTAATGATCCAGAATCATTATTTCTCTTACCACATGAATATGCGTTCAGCTTTTCATCGCTACTTGTCTTATCATAATATGTATAAGCAGTAGAAAATATATATGATTATTCTAATATTAATACTTGTAAACGTTCAGAAAAATCCAACTCGAACATTATTATACTTATTCTTCAATAATTTAATTTGTTTCCGAAGTTGGTACAGCAAGTGATATGTTTGTTCGGAGGTTAAATGCTATCATCTCATTTTAACATGAAGGAATTGATTAGTAAATATTACAATATTCGAGTTGGATTCCTTTGACTCATCAAAACTATCTATTATTAGAATATGGATATTATTTGACTGTTGATATGAAAATAAAATCATTTTTTATAATATTAATTTTTTAATAAATCTTATAAACTTTCGAGTACTATTATATTATTATATTATTTGAATATCAATATTATTTTTTTCATACATTATTTTTATTCTATTATTATTATTATTATTATTATTATTATTATTATTGTAGATTCAAAAGTTAAAAGATTTATTAAGCGAATCTGTTCGAAAACATCGACTTTATGAATTACAAATCCAACAATTATCAGCATTTAGCACTGTTTCCAATGAACAATTAATTCAAACTGAAAATGATATTGCTGTTGTTGTCATGGCTATGCAATCACAAGAAAAAATTGAAGTAAATTTTATTATAATAATTGTTTTTATAATTATAATATTATTATTTTATATAATAATATAATAATTGTTTTAATAATTATGATATTATTATTTTATTATTTTAATATATTATTTAGAGTATATTATTATTACAATTATAACAATTTTATTTCAACTAATTAATTATTTCAACACTTACCATATGACGATATGATGCACATAATAATTACATTTGTATGAAAATTATTATTATTATGATTACGAATTATTATCATTTTATTCTCAAATTATTTTTCAAATCATTTATTATTATTATTATTGTTATTATTTCTTTATAAATAAAGTATATACTAATATTATATAATAATTAAATGTATTATTATTATTTTATATAATATTATTATATTTAATAATAATAATTATTATTAATAATAATAATAATAATTTTTTTCAATGCCAACAAAATCAATTTCTTTTAATCAAACTAATTAATTTATAAAATGTATTTAAATTTATAATTTATTGTTATTTAATTTCATAGATAAGTTCAGATCTTGAAAGCTATCTAAGTAATCATGGTTTAAATGAGGATGAAACTATGGATAATATTCAGGTAAATAATTATAAATAATATTTTCTCATTTTTTAAATAATTTATTTTAATAATAATAATAATAATAATAGTTTATTCAATGCAACGAAAACAAACTAAAATCAAACTGATTAATTTTTAAAGACACTAAAATTATTATTGTTTTATTTTATATAATCATTCTTATTCTACCTCACAGAAATGATATTTGGTTAATTATTTTTCATTCATTTGATCATTATATTTTATAGCAAAGCCAGCGAAGTGCGATCACCATAGCCAATACAATTGATCGATCTGGAGTTATCTTACGAAAATGGGACCTCATGGTAAATATCATCATTTATTATCTTTTTCTTTGTATGATATTAATAGAATAATAATAATTATTAAATAAATATAAATAATATAAATAATGTATATATCATACCAGTTGTAATAATATTATTTTATTATTTGTTTTAATCAATGCCAACAAAAACAATTTCTTAAAATCAAATTATTTAATTTATAAAATTGATTATTATTATTGTTATTATTGTTATTATTATTATTATTATTCTTTATACATAATATATACATATATATTTTATAATAATCTTATTAAATAATATTATTATTCTTTTTAATCAATGCCAGCAAAAAACAATTTTTTTAATTCAAGCTGCTTAATTTCAAAAAAATTTATATATATTATTATTATTATATTTTTCCATTTTATGACAGATAAGTTTGAATAAAAAGATACAATATCCAATAATAATAATTGTTATTATTCTTAATTATAGTATTAATATTATTCATTATATTTCAATACTAGCATAAACCATTATTAATTAATTAATGAATTGTATATATATATTATTATTTATGTTTAGGGTGATTCAGCAATTGAAAAGTTAATGCGGTTTGAGGATGTTCTTACATCAGATAATGAATCGTTTGCTAATAATAATAATAATGACAATATTTTTCTCCCTTCGAATGAATCTATTGTGAGTATACTTGGTTCAAACAGCATTATTTTGAAAAGAAATCAAGCACTGGCTGCCATTGCTAATAATAATAATAAAAATAATAATAATAATAATGATAATAATAATAATAATAATGATAATAATAATAATAATAATAATAATAACAATGAAGCCTTCATTAATATGAAAGAGTCGATTAAAAGATCATCATCATTATCAACCGTCCCTATCACACACGCTGAGAAAAAAATGAATAATGATAATAATGATTATGATGATTTCAAATTTTATAATAATTTAAATAATAGTAATTCGAATGATAATGTAAGTGTCACATCATATAAAATAATGCCAAGTAATAACATTTCACATCCAAATTCTATTTCAAATACTAATAATATTATGATATCACCTAAACCAAAACAATTTTCAAATAATAATAATAATAATAATAATTCTATTCCAAAAGTATCAACAATTAAAAAGAAACCTTCAAATAATAATCTTTTATCATCTACTTCCTCTAACAATATAATAGGATCAACTTCAAGTGACAATAATAGTAATAATAATAATAATAATAATAATAATATTGCCACGTTATATAATATCGAGAAACGTGGACTAGGTATTACTTCTAATACCAGTAAAGTGAGTGGAGCAAGTTACTTGAAACCAACAGCTGCTACATTACGGAAGAAATCTTCAAATCAAATTCAATAATATTCATTTTATCCTATCTTGTTTTTATCATTTTATTTTAGTAATATAATATAATGTGATAGAGTCCAACAGGGTATGAATAAACTCACAAACATGTGAGAATAAAATTTTAAAATGTGTATTATTTGATTTTTTTTAATTTGATTTATTATGAGCGATTCATTATTATTATTATTATTATTTTATAATTGATATTATACGGTAGACATGATGTTGTAATTATATTATTATAATATTAAAAATATTTTTAATTATCTTTTCTATTTTTTTTTTAATTGAAATATAATCATCGATTGTATTGTTGACAAGAATTTTATGGGGGCTTTTCAAAAGAGACGCGACGCATAAAGAAGACATAATGCCAAACAAAATGTTAAAATAATAACTGCTCTTGCTTATTGTGGCTGAGATCAAGAGGTTATCAATATATTCGAGTTTATAATTTTGTGAAAGCTCCTCACCCCAATATTGAATTGATATCGTCTAGCGAGATAGTAACGCATGTAATAATAACTTACATATACAAACATTCTGATACTGGGATATGATATCAACATAGAAACCCATAGTGTACAATACATTAATATACCTTAAAGAAGAGGAATATTATATATTCTTCATTTAAACATTTTATAATTAAAAAAATGATTTCAAAAATATAAATATTTAAAGAGTTTTATAAATTGTCAAATCAATAAATATTTTCCGATTATCATCAAATTAAACTCATCTAGTAAACTTGATTGAACGTGTAGAGCCTCCAACAACACATGAGTTTATTCACGACCAACAGATAGAGTCTACATACATTCATGGAAGACGTACGAAAATACTACTGGGCAGTATTTTCGTACGTCTTCCATGAATGTATGTAGACTACTCTGTTGGTCGTGAATAAACTCATGTGTTGTTGGAGGCGCTACACGTTCAATCAAGTTTACTAACTGACCATAATGATTCTCCGCAATTTCCACCAGTCGTCGCTGCTCGCTCGCGGCGATGACGATCACATTAGCTGTTATTTCTTCCGTCATATCGTCGACAGGAATCACTTCCTGATCCGAGATCATGCTATATCGACGTAAGCGTTCTTCGATTGAGACATGTCCCGCCACGCCTAAGCCAACGACTTGTTGTCGACAGTAAGAATCTTCCTCCATTAACAAACTGCCTAAGTGAATCATGAAATTCTTAAATTCACGCACGCGTTGTGCGTGTGGCGTTTCAGCATCTTCGTGTGGGAATATCCACCTTGTGATCTCTGGTAGCGACAGAGACAGATTTACTGTCACTTGCGCATCTGCTTTTGTTGGAAGTCCCCAGCGACGCCAACGTGACAGGTTGAGAATTGTGGCTGCAGGAACCACCTGGGGTTCTACTGTCTGTGCCGCAATTTCTTCTTTGTCAGCTTTTTGGCTGTTTATCGCAACTTGTCTGGCATTCGCTTCCAACTCTTGTTCAATTATTTCGATTGTTGGATGAGATACACTTCCTTCTGCTCGTGCATCTAGCGTGTCTTGGCGTGTTTCCTTCCTTCCTTGCCTTGCAACAATTTGTAGGAGTTCGTCTCTGGTTATGCCCTTTGCATATTTGTTAACTGGAAATCTGCCGCTCATTGTATGTTGTTTGTTTTACGTTGTTTAAGTCTTGCGTAATGAAAGGTAAAAGACAAAAATCTTTATCTTTCCGCAATAATATATTATTGTGATGTTACT